>CAUYQV010055726.1:0-13722 GCA_963574575.1 Galagoides demidoff
CGGCGCCTGTGGCTCAAGTGGCTAAGGCGTCAGCCACATACACCTAAGGTGGCAGGTTCGAATCCAGCCCAGGGTCCGCCAAATAACAATGATGGCTACAATCAAAAAAATAGTCAGGTGTTGTGGTGGGCGCCTGTGGTCCCAGCTACTTGGGAGGTAGAGGCAAGAGACTCACTTGAGCCCAGGAACTGGAAGTTGCTGTGACCTGTGATGCCATGGCACTCTACACATGGGGACAGCATGAGGCTCTGTCTCAAAAAAAAAAAAAAGAATCTCATCTTACCTTAAAAGTTAAATATAGACTCAGGTTGAAGGGATGGTCACTATAATTCAGGCAAATGAAAATCAGAAAAAAGCAGGTGTTGCAATTTCATTCCCAGATACAACAGGCTTTAAACCAACAAAAGTAAAGAAAGATAAGGATGGTCACTTCATATTTGTTAAGGGCAACACTCAACATGATGAGATTTCAATTATTAACATTTACGCACCCAGCCAGAACGCACCTCAATTTATAAAAGAGACTCTAGGCTCGGCACCTGTGGCTCAAGTGGCTAAGGCACCAGCCACATACACGTAAGGTGGTGGGTTCGAATCCAGCCTGGCCTGCCAAACAACAATGACAGCTACAACCAAAAAATGGTCAGGCATTGTGGCAGGCGCCTGTGGTCCCAGCTACTTCGAAGGCTGAGGCAGAAGACTCACTTGAGCCCAGGAGTTGGAGGTTGCTGTGAGCTTTGATACCATGGCACTCTACCCAGGGGGACAGCTTGAGGCTCTGTCTCAAAAAAAAAGAGAGAGACTCTAATATACATGAGCAACTTGATTTCCTCCAGCACCATAATAGTCAGAGATTTTAACACTCCTTTGGCAGTGTTGGACATATCCTCCAATAAGAAACTAAGCATGGGGCAGCACCTATGGCTTAAAGGATAGGGTGCCGGCCCCATATGCCAGAGGTGGTGGGTTCAAACCCAGCCCCGGCCAAAAAAAAAAAAAGAAAAGAAAAGAAACTAAGCAAAGAAATTTTAGACTTAAACTTAACCATTCAACAATTGGATTTAACAGACATCTACAGAACATTTCATCCTAACTAAACTGAATACACATTCCTCTCATCAGTCCATGGAACATCCTCCAAAACTGATCACATCTTAGGTCACAGGTCTAAACTCAGCAAATTTAAAAGAATAGAAATTATTCCTTGCATTTTCTCAGACCAAAATGGAATAAAAATTGAACTCAGTAACAACAGGAATCTTATACAAAGTCATGGAAACTAAATAACCTCATGCTGAATGATAGCTGGGTCACAGATGAGATTAAGAAGGAAATTACCAAATTTTTGGAACAGAATGATAATAAAGACACGAATTACCAGAACCTCTGGGATACCGCAAAGGTAGTCCTAAGGGGTAAATTTATAGCTTTGCAAGCCATCCTCAAAAGAACGGAAAGAGAGGAAGTCAACAACTTAATGGGACATCTCAAGCAACTGGAAAAGGAAGAAAATTTCAACCCCAAACCCAGCAGAAGAAAAGAAATAACTAAAATTAGAACAGAAGGCAGGAGAATTGCTTGAGCCCAGGAGTTGGAGGTTACTGTGAGCTGTAATGCCATGGCACTTTACCCGGAGCGACAGCTTGAGGCTCTATCTCAAAAAAAAAAAAAAAAGGAAGGAAAAATACCCAGTCTACTCAGTACTATTATGAAACCAATTTACAATCAGTCACACTTTCATATGAATAATAGGTCACAACTGTGCCCCAGGATGAAGGGGGGGAATTGGGCAGAAGGGGGGAGGTAAGATCGAGGGAGGATGAATGGTGGGATACACCGTATAGAAAGAGTATAAATATCTTAACACAATAATTAGGTAAACATGATGATGTACATATTAACCAATATGATGTAAGCGTTCCTAATTGCATATGAAATCAGCACACTGTACCCCATAAATGGATTATTAATGTATACGTGAACTAGGTATTTACAATTTAATAAAAAAGGAAATAAAGAAAAATAACAAAATTAGAGCAGAATTAAATGAAATTGAAAACAAAATAATTATACAACAAATTAATCAAAAAGTTGGTTTTTTGAAAAGGTCAATAAAACAGATAAAACTTTTGCTAACCTAACTAGAAATAAAAGAGTAAAATCCCTAATTCCATCAATCAGAAATGATAAAGGCCAAATAACAACAGACTCCTCAGAAATTAAAAAAATCCTTAATAAATATTATAAAAGCTCTATTCTCAGAAGTAGGAAAATCTGAAGGAAACAGACCAGTACTTGGAAACATACCACCTTCCTAGACTTAACCAGAAAGAAGTGGAAATGTTGAAAAAAACCTATATCAAGTTCTGAAATAGCATCAACTATAAGAAATCTCCCCAAAAAGAAAAGCCCGGGACCAAATGGCTTCACATCAGAATTCCACCAAACCTTTAAAGAGGAACTAGAACCTATATTACTCAACCTTTTCCAAAACAGAAAAAGAAGGAATACTTCCCAACTCACTTTATGAAGCAAATATCACCCTGATCCCCAACCAGGAAAAGACCCAACAAGAAAAGAAAATTACAGACCAATATCTTTAATGAATATTGATGCAAAAATATTCGACAAGATCCTAGCAAACAGAATCCAGCAACACATCAAACAAATTATACATCATGACCAGGTGGGTTTCATCCCAGGGTCCCAAGGATGGTTCAATATATGTAAAATTATAAATATAATACATCACATAAACAAAATAAAAAACAAATACCATATGATTCTCTCAATTGATGTAGAAAAGGCTTTTGATAATATCCAGCATCCTTTCTTGATCAGAACGCTTTAGAAAATAGATACAGAAGAAACATTTCTTTTTTATTGTTGTTGTTGCAGTTTGCCTGAGGCCAGTTTCAATCCCGCCACCCTCGGTATATGGGGCTGGTGCCCTTCTCATTGAGCCACAGGTGCTGCCTAGAAAGAACATTTCTTAAAATGATAGAGGCCATCTACAGCAAACCCACAGCCAATATCTCAATGAATGGAGTAAAACTGAAATCACTTCCACTCGGATCAGGAACCAGGCAAGGTTGCCCATTGTCTCCACTGCCTTTTAACATTGTAATGCACGTCTTAGCCATCACAATCGGGCAAGAGAAGGCAATCAAGGGTATCCAAATAGGATGAGAGGAGATCAAACTGTCACTCTTCACAGATGATATGACTGTATATCTGGAAAACCCCAGGGACTCAACTACAAAGGTCCTAGAAGTGACTAAGGAATACAGCAGCATCTCAGGATACAAAATCAATACTCACAAATTGGTAGCCTTTATGTATACCAACAATAGTCAAGATGAAAAACAATCAAGGACTCTATTCCCTTTACAATAGTGTCAAAGAAGATGAAATATCTGGAAGTGTACCTAACAAGGGACATGAAAGATCTCTATAAAGAGAACTAGGAAACTCTGAGAAAAGAAACAGCTGAAGATATTAACAAATGGAAAAACATACCATGCTCATGCTGGGAAGAATCAACATTGTTAAAAATGTCTATACTACCCAAAGCAATATACAGATTTAATGCAACCCCTATTAAAGCACCTCTATCATACTTTAAAGATTTGGAAAACTTAGTACTTCATTTTATATGGAAACCAAAAACCTCAAATAGCCAAGACATTACTCAGAAATAAAAACAAATCAGGAGGAATCAGGCTACCAGACTTCAGACTATACTATAAATCTATAGTGATCAAAACAGCATGGTACTGGCACAAAAATAGAGCGGTAGATATATGGAACAGAATAGAGAGCCAACAGATGAATCCAACTACTTACTGGTACCTGATCTTTGACAAGCCTATCAAAAATATAAATTGAGGGAAAGATTTCCTATTTAACAAATGACGCTGGGTGAATTGGCTGGCAATTTGTAGAAAACTGAAACTGGACCCACACCTTTCTCCTCTAACAAAAATTGACTCTCACTAGTTAAAGGACTGAAACTTGGCTTGGGACATGTGGCCCAAGTGGCTAAGGTGCCAGCCACATACACCTAAGGTGGTGTGTTCAAATCTAGCCTGGGCCCACCAAACAACGATGGCTGCAACCAAAAAATAGCCCAGGCACTGTGGCAGGCACCTGTGGTCCCAGCTACTTGGGAGACGGCGGCAGGAGACTCACTTGAGCCCAGGAGTTGGAAGTTGCTGTGAGCTGTGATGCCACAGCACTCTACCCAGGCGGACAGCCTGAGGCTCTGTCTCAAAAAAATAAAATAAAATAAAATAAAGTAAGGATTGAAACTTAAAACCTGAAACTATAAAAATTTTTGGAGAGGCTCGGCGCCTGTGGCTCAATCAGCTAAGGCGCCAGCCACGTACACCTAAGGTAGCGGGTTTGAATCCCCAGCCCGGGCCCGCCAAACAACGATGGCCGCAACCAAAAAATGGCCGGGCGTTGTGGTGGGTGCCTGTGGTGGGCGCCTGTGGTCCCAGCTACTTGGGAGGCGGAGGCAGGGGAGGCAGGAGACTCGCTTGAGCCCAGGAGTTGGAGGTTGCTATGAGCTGTGATGCCATGGCACTCTACCCAGGGGGATAGCTTGAGGCTCTGTCTCCCCAAAAAAAAAAAAAAAAAATAGGATAGTAATAGAGAAGATTGAATAGCCTCCTTAAGACCGATGTAATTTCACATCAAATCAAACCAACCCTCTCCCATCCCCCATGTCTTTTTCTTGGAAAACCACCTGGGCTTAAATTAAACTCAGGGAATTGGAAAGATATTAAGGCCCCAGATAGGATTTTTACCTTCACTTTTTGAGACTTTGGGAGATTAAGACAAGAGAAAATCTTTCTTGTGAGCCAATGAGTAAAACAAGATACTATAATTACACAATATTCTCCAGAATAAGATAAGACCTGATTCTTTTACAAAAATGAATCTCCAGAAGACCCATGCTGCTTCTTTCTCTGAACTTCTCTAATCCACAAAGAACACTATAGAAATAAAAAGAGGTGGTTTGTTTCTTGTTCAATCAGTAAGTAGTTCTACATATTGAGAGATAAGCACCTTTTTTACCCTTGAAATTGAAACTAAAATACACAGAAGCTATTCATAGAAATTTCTTTTAATCCTTGCAGTGGTACAAGTAAATTAACCCTTGTTTTTCTGATTGTAGGCGTGATGGAAAGGCTCTTGAGAGGTTCCTACAGGATTACTTTGATGGCAACCTAAAGAGATACCTAAAGTCTGAGCCTATCCCAGAGACCAATGATGGGCCTGTAAAGGTGAGCTGCTCATAGCCTCACCAAGCTATAAGCAGTTGCTTCTTCTCATTTCTCTATCCCCAAAATGCTGAGTCTAAATGAAGACCTTGTTGACCATCTTTTTTTTTTTGTTTTTGTCCTCACCTCCATGATCCATAAAGTAAGCATTAACAGAGCAGCTTATAATGCTTGGTAGGGACAGGAGTAGAGTATAAAACCTTTGTAGAATTTTCTGATGGAATTTATACTAGGAGTATGTTACTGTCCCATAGAAATTATTTTTGTTTGTTTGTTTTTTTCTTTGCAGTTTTTGGCCGGGGCTGGGTTTGAACCCAGCCCCTCCGGCATATGGGGCCGGTGCCCTACTCCTTTGAGCCATAGGCGCTTCCCAGAAATTGTTTTGTTGACCTGAAAGTTTTCTTTGGAGATAGCATCTTGCTTTGTTGCCCAGGCTGGTTTTGAATTTCTGGGCTTTAGCAATCCTTCTACCTTAGCCTCCTGAGTAGCTGGGATTAGAGGCATGTACCACTGCACTCATCTATTATTTTAAGGGGGCTGGGTGCCCATAGCTCAATGAGTAGGGCGCTAGCCACATACACTGAGGCTGGTGGGTTCGAACCCAGCCTAGGCCTGCTAAACAACAATGACAACTGTAACCAAAAGTAGCTGGGCATTGTGGCGGATGCCTGTGGTCCCAGCTACGTGGAAGGCTGAGGCAGGAGAATTGCTTAAGCCCAAGAGTTGGAGGTTGCTGTGGGCTGTGATGCCATGGCACTCTACCAAGGGCAACATAGTAAGATTCTGCCTCAAAAAGAAAAAAATAAATTATTGTAAGGAGTGGTTAGGTAGCACTTGTGTGTTCTATAACTTCCTGAACGTAGTCTGACAGGTGACAGACAGGGGAATGAATTGGTTTCTAGGGAATGCCAACATTTTTAACTTAATCTATAAATGTGATTTAGGTTTTTTCACTTGTTTTCAGTAATTACACATCAAATTTGAGAGAGATCTGGTCCAGAAACAAATACATGTATAGCTTATGAATTTGTTCTTTTTGTCACTTTACCAACTAGAGAATCTTCTTTGTTTTCCAGATAGTGGTAGCAGAGAATTTTGATGAAATAGTTAATAATGAAAATAAAGATGTGCTGATTGAATTTTATGCCCCTTGGTGTGGTCACTGTAAGAATCTGGAGCCCAAATATAAAGAACTAGGAGAGAAGGTAAGTCTGAACACTATTGAGAAGGTAAAATTTGAATGGGACAGAGAATTTAACATACATAATCACCCTGGCTAATTAGTTACTCTAATTAGTTTTAGTTTCTAAGTGCTGACAGATTTTTCCCAATTACCCATTGTTTATTCACTTTTCTTTACTGCCCCCTAGTGTTTCTAACCTTTGCAGTGCATCAGATAACCGTTTTAACATTCTACTCCTCAGACTCAATCTAGATTATGGTTAAAAGTATCAAGGGGCAACAAAGTGAGAATCTGTCTCAAAGCACCCAGAGCTCAGTGAATAGGGTGCCAGCCACGTACACCAAGGCTGGTGGGTTCGAGCCCGGCCCAAGCCTGCTAAACAACAATGACAATGCCAACCAAAACCTAGCCGGGCATTGTGGCGGCGCCTGTAGTCCCAGCTACTTGGGAGGCTGAGGCAAAAGAATCGCTTAAGCCCCAAAAGTTTGAGGTGGCTATGAGCTGTTACCATGGCATTCTACCCAAGGTGACATAGACTCTCAAAAAAAAAAAAAAATTAAAAAAAATCTAGAGTGAATCCATATGTTCCTTCATCTTAAAATACATGGCTTAGCATGGCTTAACCCTCATGATGTTTTATTCAGGCCAGGTAAATTTGAAAGTGGCTCTATGTTGTCTTTTTTTTTTTTTTTTTAAAGACATTTCATTTTGTTGTCCTCAGTAGAGTGCTGTGGTGTCACAGCTCACAGCAACCTCAAACTCTTGAGCTTAAGCATTTCTCTTGCCTCAGCCTCCTGAGTAGCTGGGACTGCAGGCGCCCACCAAAACACGTAGCTATTTTGTTGTTGTAGTTATCATTGTTGTTTAGCAGGCCTGGGTCAGGATTGAACCCGCCAGCCCCATGTATGTGGCTGGCACCCTAATCTCTGAGTTACAGCCTCCGAGCCTAGAGTCTTAATATATAGGAGCCAAGAGAGAAAGGAAGCTTATGGAACATTAGGTATTATCATGCAAGGTATTCTTCCCATCTGAAGAGCTGCTTCACCCAGGTATTTGAGGAATGAGATTGTGACAGTCTCACTTTGTAGCCCTGGGTAGAGTGCTGTGGCATCATAGCTCACAGCAACCTCAAACTCTTGGGCTCAAAGGGATTTCCTTGCCTCAGCCTCCAGAGTAGCTGGGACCACGGGTACCCACCACAATGCTCAGCTGTTTCCAGAGACAGAGTCTCACTCTTGTTCAGGCTAGTCTTGACTCCTGAGCTCAGGCAGTCCACCCTCCTTGGCCTGCCAGAGTGCTGGGATTACAGGCGTGAGCCACTGCACCTGGCTGAAGGATGAGATTATTTTAAGTCCTGAATTTACAAATTGTCTCTCCCTCGGTTACTGAAATTTAAAGATCTAACCTTTATTAACAGCTCAGCAAAGACCCAAATATTGTCATAGCCAAGATGGATGCCACAGCCAATGATGTGCCTTCTCCATATGAAGTCAGAGGGTAAGTAGATTAAAAATTAACAAAAGAATGTAAGCAATTGATGTGAGAAAAGCTTATGATCTATCAGGAAACAATTTTTTTAATGGACATGGGCTTTTTTGGTGGGGGAGGCGGCTTCATAGTCTACTTGAGGTAGAGTTCCTTTGCTTAGAGAGCTCTATAGTATGAGCCCACATAACTACCAGAAATTTTACGAGCTCTCATGTTCTTTTGTTTTAGAAGTCTTGTTTTGTCATCCTTGGTAGAGTGCCTTGGGGTCACAGCTCATAGCAACCTTAAACTCTCAGGCTTAAGCAACTCTCTTGCCTCAGCCTCCCAAGTAGTTGGGATGACAGGCACCTGCCACAACACCCAGCTATTTTTAGAGGTGAGGTCTCGCTCTGGCTCAGGCTGGTCTCAAACCTGTGAGCTTAGGCAATCCACCCACCTTGGCCTCCCAAGTGCTGGGATTACAGGCACCCAACAAGCTCTCATATTTTTGAGTGTTGATAGGGGAAGGAGTGAAACAGGATCTCACTCTGTTGCACCTTGAACTCCTGGGTTAAGTAAGGTACATGCCACCACACTCAGCTAATTTTTTAATTTATTTTTATAGAGACAGTTAATTTTTTTATTTTTTATAGAGACAGGGTCTCTCTAGCTTGCTCAGGCTAGTATTAAACTCCTGACCTTAGACAATCCTCCTGTCTCAGCCTCTCAAAGTGCTAATATTACAAGTGTAAACCACTACACCTAGCCCATATTCTTGAGTTTTTGATAGGATGCAGTTTAGCCAGTGATGGAGAATAGTCTTTTGTCAGATTGGAAACCATGAATAGCAGTTATTCTCAGAACCACTTGTTGAGGAAGTATATGTCAGAGTTACTCTGGAACCTGACGTTGTTAAACTTTTTTATCTTTCTCCAGTTTTCCCACCATCTACTTCTCTCCAGCCAACCAGAAGCTAAATCCAAAGAAATATGAAGTAAGTGCATTGTCCTGTCTCCCCACAAATAAAAAACACACATGCACATGTTTGTACATATCCAGTTCTTTTACTGGGTTTATTTAACTAGAAACTCCACTCCTGGTCAGTACACATGGTTGAGAATGTGCTTTGGCACAAATTAAGGTTCATTAAAAAAGTAAATTTTCAGAGTAATCTTTCTGTTTTCAGGGTGGCCGTGAATTGAATGATTTTATTAGCTATCTAAAGCGAGAAGCTACAAATCCCCCTGTAATTCAAGAAGAAAAACCCAAGAAGAAGAAGAAGGCACAGGAGGATCTTTAAAGAAGCAGCCAAACATACCACTTTGTGAAAGGACTCTTCCAGCACAGATGGAAGACCATTGGGGAGGACTAAGACCCAAATGGGATTTTACCTCTCAGGGCTGAGAGGACAGAATGGATATAATCTGAATCCTGTTCAGTTTTTCTCTAAACTATTTCTTAGCTGCACTGTTTATGAAAATACCAGAACCAATTTATGTTTTTGGGTTTGGGGAAAATTATCTGTGTTGGGGAAAATGTTGGGGGGATAAGTTAGGGGGTTATTTTCTAATTTTTTTTGTACATTTGGAACAGTAACAATAAATGAGCCCCCTTTAAATTGTCTTTTTTCCCCGTGGGGTAGACACTGTCTAATAGAACTTTCTGCAATGATGGGAATGTTCTATAATATATACTGCCCAATACATCTATCTATGGAGCATCTGAAATGTGGCCAGAGTCTACAGTTATGCTATCCAGAACATGCCCAATCTGGTCTGAAATGCAGGTAAGAACTTTTGTTTTGAGACAGAGTCTTATTCTTTGCCCAGGATATAGTGCCATGGTATCAGCCTATCTCACAGCAACCTCAAATTCCTGGGCTCAAGCAGTCTTCCTGCCTCAGCCTCCTGAGTACCAAGGATTACCAGTTGCCCACCATGAAACCCAGCGAATTTTTTTTTTTTCTATTTTTAATACTAATGGGATCTCACTCTTGCTCATGCTGGTCTCAAACTCTTGAACTCAAGGGATCCTCCTGCCTTATTCTCCCAGAGTGCTGGGATTATAAGCATGAGCTGTTCTCCCTGGCCTACATTAATGAAAATTAAAATATATAATTCTTACGCCAGGCACAATGGCTCATGCCTATAATTTCAGCACTCTGGGAGGCTGAGGCAGGAGGATCCCTTGAGCTCAGGAGTTTCAGACCAGCCTGAGTCAGCCCCTAGGCCAAGTGCGGTGGCTTATGCCTGTAATCTATCACTGTGGAAGGCTGAGGCAGGTGGATCGTCTGAGCTCAGGAGTTGAAAACCAGCATGATCAAGAGTAAGACCCCATCTATAAAAAATAGCTGGGTATTGTGGCAGGTACCTGTAGTCCCAGCTAGTTGGGAGACTAAGGCAAGAGGATCACTTGAGCCCAAAAGTTTGAGGTTGCTATGAGCTATGATGCTATAGCATTCTACTGAGGGTAACAAAGTAAAACTTGGTCTCAAAAAAAAGACCAGGCCCAGTGGCTCAATGCTTGTAATCCTAGCACTACTGGGAGGTCAAGGTGGATAGATTATCTAAGTTCAGGAGGTCGAGATCAGCCTGAGCAAAAGTGTGATCCCATCTCTTAAAAAATAGCTATGTGTTGTGGTGGGCAACTGTAGTTCTAGCTATTTGGGAGGCTAAGGCAAGAGGATTCCTTGTGCCCAAGAGTTTAAGGTTGCTGTGAGCTAAGATGTCACGGTACTCTACCTAGGGCAACAAAGTGAGACTCTGTAAAAGAAAATGAGACACTGGGTGGCACCTGTGTCTCAGTAGGTGGGGTGCTGGCCCCATATACTGAGGGTGGTAGGTTCAAACCTGGCCCCGGCCAAACTGCAACAAAAAAATAGGCGGGCACCTGTAGTCCCACCTACTCGCGAGGCTGAGGCAAGAGAATCGCCTAAGCCTTGGAGTTGGAGGTTTCTGTGAGCTGTGATGCCACAGCAATAAAGTGAGACTCCCTCTTTAAAAAAAAAAAAAAGAGAAAGAAAATGAGACCCTGCATCTACTAAAAACAGAAAACAGCCAGGCATGGTGGCACTAGACTGTAGTCTTGCTGCCCAGGAGGCTGAGACAAAAGGACTGCTTCAACCCAAGAGCTTGAGGCTGCTCTGAGCTATGATGATGCTATAGCATTCCAGCCCTAGCAACAGAGTAAGACAATTTACTGTGTCTCAAAAGTAAATATTTAAATAGCCAAATAGTGGCTATCATACTAGTCACACGGTCTGAGACTTACTAACTGGTTCCATAATATTTCCAAATTTCTCATCGCTTTATCTTGTTACATGTTTATTGCCCAGGCCCTAGTTTAGTAATTAGAATATGTAAGGGGGCCTTTCTTATTGGGCTATTTCTGGCCCTGCCCATACCCTAAGGAAGAGTTGCTGATTATCACTGCCAGTTAGCTAAGCTTATTGCATGTTTGTACCTCCCAAGGACTGTTCTCTGCCCAGAAGTGCCCCGTCATGGGTGTGGCATCAAGTTAGGGTTCTATCCAAGCTGTTTCAGGAACTGCTGACGCTGCTGGGTACAGCTCTCCCCCAAACCCTAGGGTGTGGCCCACTAATTTCCCTCTCCTGTAGAATCTGGAAAAGCAGTATCATTCCTGGTTGTGATTGAAGCATCTACTTTCTTCTTTTGTAACAGTAAGGAACAAAAGGGATAGGACTGGAGTGATCTTTTGTTCAAATGGATTGAACCATTTCCCCCTTTGTAGGTAAATCCAAATCCTATGCAGTAGTTTTCAGTCACTGAATAGTTCTAGATAGGAGCCCTAATTTTAGGTGATCCTACAAAATCCCTATGTTTAGACAAGGAGAACTTTCTTCCTCCTATAATCTCTAATTGTCTTTTCTTTTTTTTTTTAGAGACAGAATCTCACTTTGTTGCCCTCAGTAACGTGCTGCGGTATCACAGCTCACAGCAACCTCCAGCGATTCTCTTAGGATCAGCTTAGCCCAGCAATTCTGGGCTTAGGTGATTCTCTTACCTCAGCCTCCTGAGTAGCTGGGACTACAGGTACCCACCACGACACCCAGCTATTTTTTGTTGCAGTTTGGCCGGGGCTGGGTTCAAACCTGCCACCCTCAGTATATGAGGCCAGTGCACTACCCACTGAGCCACAGGTGCCACCCTATAATCTCTAATTGTCAATCATAAGATATAATTGATACAGCCTTACAGCAAAACATACATTAGGGTTATACACAGGGCTTTTAAAAAGTAAAAAAAAAAAACGGGTATGGTGGCTCACCACAGCTCATGAGTTCAAGACCAGCCTGAGCTACATACAGCAAGACACCCCCCCAGTCTCTAAAAATAGCCTAGCATTGTGGCAGGTACCTGTAGTGTCTTGCTAGAGTTAGAGGCTGTGAGCTATGACACCAAGGCACAGGCACGTTCAAAAAAAAAGAAAAGAAAAAGTAAAGATGTTAGCAGATATAGTGGCTAATGTTTTTAATCCTAGCACTTTGGGAGGCAAAGCCAGGGGCATTGCTTAAGCCCAGGAGCTTGAGTTTACAGTTGTCTATGGTGATAATACTACTGCACTCTAGCCCAGAGAACAGTAAAAACCCTATGTGTGTTGAGGGGTGGGGGAAGTGGCCAGGGCCAAAGATGTCTAAACCAAAATCTTTTTTTTCTTTTTTCTTCTTAATAAGCCAAATCTTGGAAATTCTAACACCTGGGCTAAGGCCTGAGTATCTCCTTTTTTAGAGAGCTCCAGAAGTAGTTCAGGTGTACAGCCAGAATAAGAATTACTGCCTTGGAGGATTTCAAGGAAGACATACAACTTACACAAAGGACACAGAAGCAGTCAGTTTTTAATTTTTTAGCCACATTTGTGAAAGAATTGACTTTTAGTACATTCATAACACCCAAGCCCCTTCCCATTATATCCAAGTATGCTGTAGTTCCTTTAACTCTGTTGCCAAAAGTTCTCATTGTTTAGGGAGGCTACCAGGCTAAATGAGTTTGCCTAATGTCCTCAAGTTATCATGTCCTAGAAATGATGTCATTTTTCGGGATTTGAAAGTGACTTGGCTGAACTAAAGGTGAAGAAGCCAAGCCTCTGCTACTGTTCCTAGACTTGGGCACAGCTGGGTAGTCCTGGCACACAACCTATACCCTAAAAATTAAAATATGGCAATAATGAAAACCAACCTAAAGAACCTAGAGCATCTCTCTACTTGCCACCATGGACTGTAGTGGTCAGCACAGGGAAAGCAGATATTGTACTCTATTTGGTTTCTAGCTACTAGGTTCCTATATTACTGACTATAGGGTCAAAACCCTCTCAGCTTCAGCTGCCCCTGTTCTTTTCCTCAAACTCCAGGATGAGACCTTTAATGTGGGATAATTTCTGATGCAGGTACTCACAGCGACGTTTTTCTTCCCTGTAACCTGGGTATCGCTGTAGAGAAAAAGAACATACATGTCAAAAAGTAAAAACCCTCATTTCTACCTTTGTGTTTCTATTCCCAGACCTTGTCTTACCTTCCTGAACTTTTTATATTCCTGGACTATCTTATCTTCCAGCACCTGAAACAGAAAATACTAGCACTGAGTTCAACATTAAGAAATAAGAGAGAGGGCTCGGCCCCTGTGGCTCAATTGGCTAAGGCGCCAGCCACGTACACCTAAGGTGGCGGGTTCGAATCCCCAGCCCGGGCCCGCCAAACAACAATGATGGCTGCAACCAAAAAATGGCCGGGTGTTGTGGCGGGCGCCTGTGGTCCCAGCTACTTGGGAG
>CAUYQV010055728.1:0-22389 GCA_963574575.1 Galagoides demidoff
GGGCGCCTGTGGTCCCAGCTACTTGGGAGGCGGAGGCAGGAGACTCGCTTGAGCCCAGGAGTTGGAGGTTGCTATGAGCTGTGATGCCATGGCACTCTACCCAGGGGGATAGCTTGAGGCTACATCTCAAAAAAAAAAAAAGAAAGCCAAAATTAAATCAGAGATTAATGAAATTGAAAACAATCATTCAGAAAATTAATGAAACAAGGAGCTAGTTTTTTGAAAAAATAAATAAAATAGATAAACTTTTGGCCAGATTAACTAGCAATAGAAAAGTAAAATCTCTAGTAACCTCAATGAGAGCTGATAAAGGGGAAATAACAACTGATGCCACATAGATACAAGAGATTATCTCTGAATACTACCAGAAACTTTATGCCTAGAAATTTGACAATGTGAAGGAAATGGATCAATATTTGGAATCATACCCTCTCCCTAAACTTAGCCCAGATGAAATAGATCTCCTGAACAGACTAATTTCAAGTACTGAAATCAAAAAACAATAAAAAAATCTCCCAACAAAAAAATGCCCTGGTCTGGATGGCTTTACACCAGAAATCTAGCAAACCTTCAAAGAAGAGCTTATTCCTGTACTGTAGAAATTATTACAAAAAGATTGAGGAGGAAGGAATCTTCCCCAATATGTTCTATGAAGCAAATATCACCCCGATACCAAAACCAGAAAAAGACCCAACTAAAAAGGAAAACTTCAGACCAATTTCACTAATGAATATAGAAGCAAAAATTTTCAACAAAATCCTAGCCAACATATTACAGCTTATCATCAAAAAAGTCATACATCATTGATCAAATAGGCTTCATCCCAGGGATGAAAGGCTGGTTTAATATACACAAATCTATAAATGTTATTCACCGTATCAACAGAAGAAAAAACAAAGCCTATATGATCCTCTCAATAGATGCAGAAAAAGCATTTGATAAAATCCAGTATCCTTTTCTAATTAGAACACTGAAAAGTTCAGGCATAGGTGGCACATTTCTTAAACTGATCGAAGCTATCTGTGAGAAACCCACAACTAATATTTTACTGAATGGAGTTAAACTGAAAGCTTTTCCACTTAGAACTGGAAACAGACAAGGTTGCCCTCTGTCACCATTACTATTCAACATAGTGCTGGACGTTTAGCCAATACAATTACACAAGACAAGAAAATAAAGGGCATCCAAATCAGAGCAGAGGGGGTCAAACTCTCCCTCTTTGCTGATGATATGATCTTACAGTTAGAGAACCCCAAAGACTCAACCACAAGACTCTTGGAAGTCATCAAAATATACAATAATGTCTCAGGATATAAAATCAGTGCCCACAGTCAGTTGCCTTTGTATATGCCAATAACAGCCAAGATGAGAGGCTAATTAAGGACACAACTCCCTTTACCATAGCCCCAAAGTAAAGGAATATACCTAACAAAAGAGGTAAAGGACCTCTGTAAAGAAAATTATGAAACCCTAAGAAAGGAAATAGCAGAGAACTTTAACAAATGGAAGAACATACCATGCTCATGGCTAGAAAGAATCAACATTGTTAAAATGTCTATACTTTCCAGAGCGATCTACCGACTCAACACCACTCCTATTAAAATACCAACATCCTATTTTCAAGACTTGGAAAAAATGATTCTGTGTTTTGTATGGAACTAGAAAAAACCCTGTATAGCTAAGGCAGTTCTTAGTAATAAGAAAGCTGAGGGCATCACCATACCAGATTTTACGCTGTACTGTAAGGCCATAGTGGTCAAGACTGCATGGTACTGGCACAAAATAGACATTTGACATTTGGAATCAAACAGAAAACCAGTAAATGAAACCAACAATTTACAACCACCTAATCTTCAATAAACCAAACAAGAACATACACTGGGGAAAACACTCCCTATTCAATAAATGGTGCTGGGAGAACTCGATATCCACATGTAAAAGACTGAAATTAGATCCGCACCTTTCTCCACTCACAAAAATTGATTCAAGATGGATAAAGGACTTAAATGTAAGGCATAAAATGATAAAAATCCTTAAAGAGAGCATAGGAAAAACACTGGCAGATATGGGCCTGTAGAAAGACTTTATGAAGAAGACTCCCATGGCAATTGCAACAACAACAAAAATAAGCAAGTGGGACTTAATTAAACTGAAAAGCTTCTGTATAGGAGGAGACAACAACTAGACAACCTACCCAATGGGAAAGGATATTTGCATATTTTGAATCAGACAAAAGCTTAATCACTAGGATCTACAGAGAACTTAAAGAAATCCACATGAAAAAAGCCAACAATCCCATACATCAATGGGGAAGAGAGATGAACAGAATCTTCTCTAAAGAAGACAGATGAATAGCTAGCAAACATATGAGAAAATACTCATCATCTCTAATGATTAGAGAAATGCAAATTAAAACCACCCTGAGATATCACCTAACCCTAGTGAGAATGGCCCATATTACAGAATCTCAAAATTGCAGATGCTGGCGCAGACGTGGAGAGAAAGGAACACTTCTACACTGTTGGGGGGACTGCAAACTAATACAACCTTTTTGGAAGGAAGTATGGAGAAATCTTAAAGAACTCAACCTAGACCTCCCGTTTGATCCTGCAATCCCATTATAGGGCATCTATCCAGAAGGGAAAAAAACTTCTATTATAAAGATACTTATACTAGACTGTTTATTGCAGCTCAATTTACAATAGCTAAAATATGGAAACAACCTAAATGCCCCTCAACCCAGGAATAGTTGACAAGCTGTGGTATATGTATACTGTGGAATACTATTCAGCCATAAAAAAATGGAGATTTTGCAGCATTTGTATTAACCCGGAAGGAGGTGGAACACATTATTCTTAGTGAAGCATCACAAGAATGGAGAAGAATGAATCCTATGGATTCAACTTTGATATGAGGACAATTAATGATAATGACACAGTGGGGGAAGGGGAGAGCAGATAGAGAAGGAGGGAGGGGTGAGGGAAAGGAAAAAAAAAGAAAATAGTGACTAATTCTCACATAAATTGGATTTAATTTTGACCAAAGTACATTATTTAAACCATAATTTTTAATTCAACTTATTATGTTGTTTAGGATACTGTACCCTCATTTATAAGTGACGTATGTTTGTAATTTCCCTTTATAATAATATATTTTTTCCAATTTTAACATCAGATATATCCAAATGAAGTAGAATGATTTTGAAACATTTCTTCTTTTTCTATTGTCTGTAAGATTTGGCACGATCTGTTTTTGACATTATCTTCTATTTTTATTTATAAAATTAAATATTCTTTATTTTTTGAGACTTTGGAAAAAAAAAGTTAACTGATGACTCCATTCTAAGGATAGACATACTTTTATCTGACAATGTGAATGTTAAACTTTTTTGCATTATTATTATTGGTCAATATTTTGTTGTAGCAATCATCTGATTTCTTCTCTTATTGTATTTATCTTTGTTCGTTCTTTACGAGGTTTTTGTTTCTAGTCCTTATCTTAAACAGTTATTGTTACTAAATTTTAAGCATCTTTAATTCTGTGAAGGCAAAAAGTGGAAACCAAATAAACATATATACATATATAGAGAAAATTTAAAAAAATAAATAAATAAAAAATAAAAAAAAATTAAGTGTTAGTGAAAGCAAACACACATATGAGAAAAGGATAAAATTTCCCAATAATCCTCTAGCTGGAGTTCCCAAAGGAAGAAGGTATGACCACGGTGAAAGGAAGCAAGAGCAGCATCTAGCAACATCTAGGACAGAGGATGAGCAGCCCACCCTGTCTGTCTGCACATACTTACAGATGATTGACCTGACAGTTACTGGGTTAAATGGAGTCCACGTGCCTGAAAACAAACAACACACATTAAACCAGAAGAAGGTCACTGTCATAGGAAACTGTAAGCTACTGATCTATAACTAGAGGCACAATTAAGTCTTTTGCTCTGGAGCAGTAGTTTTCACAGGGGAACAGTTCCCGCTGACATGCTGGATGTCCTGGTTGCCACGACTACTAAAAAGCGCCAAAGCTTCATGGCCACGCTCTAGAGTCCTTCATGTCCTAACCAACATTTAAAGCTGTTACAATTATCTGAGGTGAATGTTCATTCTTGCTTAATATCACCAAGAAAAGTTTTTATTTACTTTAATTTACTAAATTTTCCAGACACGTGGCCACCAAGTAAGCTGCTAAGCTTTTTGTTTTTGTTTTTTTTTGAGATGGAGCCACAAGCTGTCCCCTGGGGTAGAGTGCCATGGCATCACAGCTCACAGCAACCTCCAACTCCTGGGCTCAAGCGAGTCTCCTGCCTCCGCCTCCCAAGTAGCTGGGACCACAGGTGCCCGCCACAACGCCCGGCCATGTTTTTTTGGTTGCAGCCATCATTGTTGTTTGGCGGGCCCGGGCTGGGGATTCGAACCCGCCACCTTAGGTGAACATGGCTGGCGCCTTAGCTGATTGAGCCATAGGCGCCGAGCCTGGGCCTGGTTAACTTATGGGGGGATGTATCATCTGAGATGCAAATGATACAAAAAGTGTCCCAGACTTCTGAAAGCACTGAACAAGGGCACATTGTCCTGATCTAGACAGGACAGTGCAGTACAGCGCTGCACCTGGTGGGGTGTTGGGAGGCAGGCCCTCTGAGATTGCCACTGCCACACATAACAGCTTTCACCTACAACCTCAGGAAGAAGATTCCATATCATTTGTCTCCAGACTCTGCTTCTAGGAGACCCTGCCCCTCAGGCTTTGCCTGGGCAGTCCTGGGAAAAGTCCAGGTCCTTTAAGCCCATGAGAAAATGCCCAGTATGTTTGAAGCCAACCTGAATTGGGGGAAAGGGTTATTCCTTGTGCTACTTGATTTAAAAATATCATAATAGGGGGAAAAAAATTCACAGCAGGAAATAGCTATTTATTTTACTGGGCATTGCCCATGTACCAGGCATAGTAAGCACTTCGCAGACATTATTCAATGTCATCCTCACCACAACACTGTGAGGTAGGTATTGTTGTCCCCATTTTGCAGATGAGGAAACTGAGGTATTGAGCAACAATTCATTTGCATGAAGTCACATAGCCTGTAAGTGGTGAGGCTGGAATTTCAATCCAGGTGGGCTGAACCTGAGGCTGAGTTTCCCAAGTTGTACAGTAGATGCAGTTTATTGTTCTGTCTCCAGAGGCCACGTGGCCCCATGTTCCTTTCAAACCTCATTCACAGAGTAAGGTATGAAACACCTGCCTGCAGAAAAGGTTTCCGCGTCTCCCTCCCTGGTGGGCCTGCAGCAGCCCACAGAGCTGGATTCACTGTGGGTAAGGCCTCCAGCAGAGGAACATACTTGAAATGGTGCAAGTTCAGGCAGTGGTGGCCCTGGCTGGGAACAAGCCCCAGGCTGCACCCCTCCCTGAAGTGTTGCCCTGATTGGGCTCTGGCTTTGGCGAAGTGCAGGTTGTTCTGGTTCTGCCTGGCCTCCCGGGAGGTGTCCTTTCTCAGCTCTTTTCTCACCTTTGGACAATCACAGAGGAGGCAGGGGCCTCATTCTCTGCCAAACTTGATCATGAAGCTGGCCAGGAGTTGGGTGCAGGCAGGCAGGTTCCCTGAGAACTTTGAGCCTGGGGTATAAGGAGGTGGGGTGCTGGGCCTCCTCTGGGGGTTTCCCTGCACTGTGACCGCTCCATCCCAACCTACCCTGCTGGGCTCTGCACGTGGCTCATCTGCTCCTGCTGCACCCCCCCCCAGTGCCTCTGGCCACATCCTCATTGTGCTGGTTTGCTCCGAGGGGGAGTCACTCATGGCAGGAGGCCCTGAATCCTCCCTCTGCTGGTTCTCTCACCAACACCCACAGGGGGCTGGGCCAAAGAGTGTGCAGCACGTCTAGGCATGGGACTCACAGCCTAGGATGTGATTCTGGGTGGCGGCAGAGAGGAAGCCCCAGGCCTGACCTGTTCTCCCCTCAGGGCTCCCATTGCACCCTCAGGGCCAGGTCACTGAAGAGAGAATCCAGCTCTGTGGGCTGCTCCAGGTCTGAGGCCTCCGGGGCTAGGTTCTTGTCCTCATCCTTGGGACATACAAGGGACTCCAGCAGGCCCCATGGACTTGAACCCTCATCCAAAGGGGAATGGAGGAGGGAAGGGGTGTGCAAAGGGAGGGACATAGGGTGGCCCTCGATCTGGACAGAGGAGAGGAGGGGGAGCTGGCCCTTCAGGTACTGTGGTGTCTCTGGCTCCCCACAGGGCAGCATGCTGGAGTCTGATGCTCTGTCCATGCAAATCCCCAGAGGCTGGAGGAAAGACTTTACTTCTTGGGATTCCTCTGTAGCCAAGGAGGTGACCTCCTGCAGAGAAAGGCCACCCGGGATGCAGCTGCCAGCAGGTGCCTCTTTGTGGAGCTGACCTTTAGGCCTGAGATCTTTGAGTGTCATAGGGGAGGAGTTTTTACTGGAGTCTTCCATGCACACTCCATAGGAAGGGGGCCAGCCATTGGGAGTGGCCTGAGGGGTGTAGGAGGGAGGCTGGACCTTTGAGACAATCTGTGGGGTGTATAATGGGGGTTTAGCTTCGTGGATCACCTGAGGTGCGTAGGATGAGAGTCCAACCTCGGGGGCAGCCTTTGGGGCACAGGACAGTGGGGAGAGTGTCTGAGGTGGTGGCATGCAGTGGGGCTGGAGGATGGAGATGTCCTGTTGGCCTAAGTAAGTGATCTCTGATGTGCTGTGCTGCTGTGGAGCTCCTGGCGTCTCCCTGAGCCCAGAGACCTTGACCTGGGAGTACTGGACGGGCTGAGCCAGACTGCTGGGGCCATTGAGGTCAGAGACAGGGATCAGGACGCGCTCCTGGATGAACCGTAGCGGCTGGAAAGTCAGTACTTGATGGACATTCTGCGCAGGGACAAGAGTACACCCCATTAGGGACAATTCTAAGCTCCCTGCTGGTGACCTGGGAGGGTGAGGTCCTCCACGGGGAAGCTGAGGGGATGGGGAAGTATCTAGATGTGTTGCTCCACATCTGTCTGCTTCTCAGAGCATCTTCTAAAGGCCAGCACCTGAGCAAAGGTAGGGGTTCCAGCTCTGTGGTCAGAGCCGCTTCTGGAGTCTGGGTTATCTCGGGGAGTGAGAGCTAGGCCCTGGCTTCTCCAGGGGACACATAGTCCAGGGATTAAATGACCCAGATTTGGGGCTGCCTGGGACACAGTTTTGGGGAGGCACCCACACTGTTGCTTAGCATGTGGGAAGGGCCAGGGAACCAGGGAAGACTGGGAGTTTTATAGAAAGTGGTTCCTTTGGATTCTGATTTTGGGCAAAACACCCTCAGAGCTCCTCTGTCCCTTGGGTGGGTGATAACTGGCTCCAGGCACCACAGATGGCTCCACTGGGGCTCTGTGGGGCAGAGGGGACCTTGATGCTTACCTCGTCAGCTGAGGGCTGCTGATGTGATTTGTGTAGCTTACATAGGAATTTTCATTAAAAGAATTAGTGGTAAATATTTGACAATTGGGAGATTTCACATTATAGTCTGAAATTTGGATTTCTCTCAAGAAAATTGAAGATCAGACAACACTGGGCCTGTATCCCCATGCAGTGGTGATGTCTGCCTTTTAAGATGGGTGTGAGACCCACGTTCCTGATGCTTCCCAATCCTCACTCCTTTGTAGCTCACTTCTCTTCTGTGTCCACTATTCTGGATCAGCCTCCCCCCCTCTTTGAGACAGAATCTCATTTTGTTGACCTCGGGTGATTGCCGTGGCGTCATAGCTCATAGTAACCTCAAACTCCTGGGCTCAAGTCATCCTCTTGCCTCAGTCTCCCCAGTAGCTGAGACTACAGGCACCCACCACAATGCCTGGCTATTTTTAGAGATGGGGTCTTGCTCTTGCTCAGGCTGGCCTGGAACTCCTAAGCTCAGGCAATCCACCCATCTTGGCCTCCCAGAGTGCTAGGATTATAGGCGTGAGCCACCAGGCCCAGCCACCTGCCCCTCTTTAGTACACGCTGAGACCTGTTGGGCCACATGTCTGTGGACTTAGGTTGGATGTGAACTCCAGAGAGGAGAAAACAGGCCTTAGCTCACCGCATGTGCAGCACCTTGGGGAGAACCAGGGGTCTCTGGGCCTGTGCCCTCTGCTGCTCTGGAGTCCCACCCCCACCCCCACCTCTCCTTTCTGCCCCAGGGAACAGCTCACCAGGGAGTTAGGAGGCACAGGCGGCTTGGTGACATATCTGTAGCTCAGATAGCAGATCACGGCCACAAGGAAGCCCATGAAGAACAGGATGAAGCCTGAGAAAGTGTAGGTCCACGTCCAATCTGGGTGAGCAAAGGGGCCAGAGAGGAGATGTTAGGCTGTGATCTGGCCAAGTCCCAAGTGTGGCTGCTGCAAACCCTCAGAGGCCGGGCCTAGAAGGCCTCCCTACCCTCCGTATTCACAGGGCAGGGGTAAGATCACGAACTCAAGTCCACACACTGCACTTCTAAAGAGTCAGAATTTACAAATTATGTTTTCAGGCTCGGCGCCTGTGGCTCAATTGGCTAAGGCGCCAGCCACGTACACCTAAGGTGGCGGGTTCGAATTCCTAGCCCGGGCCCACCAAACAACAATGATGGCTGCAACCAAAAAATGGCCAGGCGTTGTGGCAGGCACCTGTGGTCCTAGCTACTTGGGAGGCGGAGGCAGGAGACTCGCTTGAGCCCAGGAGTTGGAGGTTGCTATGAGCTGTGATGCCATGGCACTCTACCTAGGGGAATAGCTTGAGGCTCCGTCTCAAAAAAAACAAACAAACAAATTATGTTTTCATACTGTTAAGTGAAATAGGTTCTCAGGAGGCTGAGGCAAGAGGATCACTTGAGCTCAAGAGTTTGAAGTTTCTGTGAGCTAAGACGCCATGGCACTCTACCAAAGGTGACAAAGTGAGACTCTCTCTCTCAAAAAAAAAAAAAATAAAGGGTAGACTGGTCTGTACTTTGTCAAAAAGCAGGGTGGGGCTCGGCGCCCACAGTTTAGTGAGCAGGGCACTAGCCACATGCACTGAAGCTGGAGGGTTCGAGCCTGGCCCGGGCTTCCTAAACAATGACAACTGTAACCAAAAAATAGCTGGAAGTTGTGGTGGGCACCTGTATTGGCAGCTACTTGGGAGGCTGAGGCAAGAGACTCAATCGCTTAAGCTCAAGAGTTGGAGGTTGCTGTGAGCTGTGATGCCACAGCACTCTACCAAGGGTGACGTAGTGAGACTCTGTCTCAAAAAAAAAAAAAAAAAAAAGGGAGGGTGGGACAGTATAGGTAGAAACAGGTGAGATTTGTCTAGTTCAGCCCAGGGAAAGCAATGGCCACAAACCCAGCTTAGCGCCCATAAAGTAGGATCCTTTTTTCCAGTTCTCCTCTGGCCAAGTTCTAGTCTGCTCTCTCCAGTGGCCCCTGGCCCCAGGAAGGGCATGCCTCAGGCAAATGACTGGCACTGGCTGTTCCATGAGGTAAATCTTCCCTACAAATTAGTGCACTGGGATTCAGGTGGAGAAATCAGTCTCTTGCGGGCTCCTGGGGAAACTGATGAGTCAAGTTTTGAATAAAGCTTAGGACCAGAGCCAGTAACCCTTAGGGACCAGCCTCTGGCAGCTGCCCAGCCTCTGTTTAGCAACACGGCCTGGCATCAGCATTCCCACTTGTCAGAGGAGGGATCAGGCCCCCAGAGGCTGAGTGCCTCCCCAGGCCACACGGTGGGCTAACAATGTCTGACTAATGGTGCCTTCTCACTCCTCATGTGCTACTTCTCTTTCCACTGTACCACACACTGTGCCCAGCTCTCAAATTAAACTCTGTTCTAAATGTTGGCATGGCTGGAACTGAGATCACCTACTGACATCATTAGTCTGAGCATGATGACTAATCTTCTAATCCACAGCTATCACTTTCCTTCTCTAAACTTGTAGCTCTGGGGATGGCGACATTTCTATCTGTCTATGAAAATAAACACTAATGAAAACATTATGATGTTTATTATCAGAGTCGAGTTTCAGTATGCCAGGGAAAGGGACCATCTCCCTGAGCAGATGACTCAAAACTATTTCTATAGCAGTGCAGTGGTGAGAACGTGGTTTCCAGAATTAGGCTGCCTTCCATCCCTTACCATAATGGTGGATATGGAAGTGCATGAGAGTGTAGGAGAGTGTATGACAGCATATAATGGCCTAAGAGCACATACGCTGTTACACCTGTGTGACCTTAGGCAAGTTACTTTACCACTCTGAACTTCAGGTTACTCATCTATAAAATGAGGAGGAGAATAGCACATGCCTCATAGACTGCTTACAAGGATGGCACTAAGTAGTACCTGGTCCCTGGTTAGCACTGTGGAAAGGCTAATTTTATTTATTTATTTATTTTTTGAGACAGAGTCTCAAGCTGTTGCCCTGGGTAGAGTGCCACAGCATCATAGCTCATAGCAACCTCCGCCTCTTAAGCTCAAGTGATCCTCTTGCCTTAGGTTTTGTTTTTTTTTTGGTACAGACAGGGGTCTCACTCTTGCTCAGGCTGGTCTCAAACTCATGAGCTCAAGCAATCCACCCGCCTCGGCCTCCCCGAGTGCAAGGATTAAAAGCATGAGCTCCAGGCTGCAGAAAGACTAATTATCTTTAAAAATGATTTTAATATATATATATTTTTACTGAGACAGAGCCTCAAGCTATCCCCCTGGGTAGAGTGCTCTGGCATCACAGCTCACAGCAACCTCCAACTCCTGGGCTCAAGCAAGTCTCCTGCCTCAGCCTCCCAAGTAGCTGGGACCACAGGCGCCCGCCACAACGCCCGGCTATTTTTTGGTCGCAGCTATCATTGTTGTTTGGTGGGCCTGGGGGCTGGATTTGAACCTGCCACCTTAGGTGTATATGACTGGCACCTTAGCCACTTGAGCCACAGGCCCCAAGCCAATTTTAGTATTTTGAGGCAGTCTCACTCTGTTACTTGGGCTGGAATCTAATAACATGATCATAGCTCACTGCAACCTTGAACTCCTGGGCTCAAGTGATCCTCCTACCTCGGCCTTACAAGTAGCTGAGACTTACAAGGATGCACCACCATGCCTGGCTAATTTTAAAATTTACTGTAGAGACGGGAGTCTGGTTATGCTGCCCAGGCTGGTCTTAAACTCCTAGCCTCAAGCGATCCTTCTGCTTTGGCCTCCCAAAATGCTAGGATTAGAGGATTGAGCCACCACACTCAGCTGGTAGTTATAATTATCACCATTATTATCATTTGGCAGTGGGAGATACGGAGGGATCCTTTTTATCTCTACTTTCTACCCTCCAGATCCTCCTCCCCCCAAGTATGTCTCACTTGGGTGACTATTAAGGTGAGTTTGCTTTGCCAGGGTACACACAAAGCTTGTCAGAGAGCAAATCCAGACATAGGCTGGAGGGTGAGAATTAAACATTTGCTATGATAACCCATCAGCTAACTCTGTTATGGATAAACAAAGACCTTAATAATACACTAACAACCCTCCTGTGGTGTTCTGGAGCACTGCCAAGCCTCACCTTGGTTACAGAGAGGAAAGAGTGCAATTAAGACTAGAACTCAGGAGTCCCAGCTCCCTCCACGGGGTTCAGCTGAACTTACCTGGTAGCGTCTTCACTCGGCACACATAGGCGGCACTCTCTTTGGACCAGGTTTGAACAAAAATCGTAATGGTCGCCAGGAACTCTGTGTTAGGGGTCAGGTCGAAGAACTCAAATTCTCTCTGCTTCCCTTCAAGGTGCTGAATTTGACAGAGAACGCAGAGCGATTCCTCTTACATGCCAATCTCCGCACGGAGCCCAAGCAAGCTGGCTCAGTCCTTCTCCTGGGTAAACTGTGCTTAGTAAAATGGTACCATCAGCTGCTCTGGGAAGAGCCTGGCAGGTCAGCCTGTCCCTCCATTCCCATCCCCCTCCCTTTGCTTTATACCCAATGCAACCCATCACCATGTTTGGAACACTGGTACACAGTAAGGAGTCTGTGCACACTAGTTGCCACTACATGGCCTCCACTATCCCTCCTTCTTCTACTTCTCCCCTTCTTTTTCCTTCCTTCCTTCCTTCTTTCCTTTCCTTTCCTTTTTTTTTTTTTTATTGACACAGTCTCACTGTATTTCCCAGGCCAGCGGGCCATGGCATCAGCTCAGCTCACAGCAACCTCAAGTTCCTGGGTTCAAGCAAACCTCCTGCCTCAGCCTCCCAAGTAGTTGGGACCACACACTGCCTGTCACAATGCTTGGCAAAGTTTTTCTATTTTTAGTAGAGATCGGGTCTCTCTCTTGCCCAGGCTGGTTTTGAACTCCTGAGCTCAAGCAATCAACCCACCTCAGCCTCCCAGAGTGCTAGGATTATAGGCATGAGCCACTGCGCCCAGCCCCCTTCCTTCTTTTTCTTTATTAAATATCAGAAACTCTTTGAGTCTCTATCCCTTGCTTGTCTTCCTCATTGCTTCTGCCTTAACCAGGCCTTGGTGCTTCAACCTGGACTTGGCAGTCGCCTCCTTACCTGTCACCTGTCTTTGCCTCTATCTGCCAACTCAGCCTGGTGCTGCATTTCTAAAACATAAGCCTAGAACAATGCTGCCCTATTCAAAATCCTTTGATGGCCTTACCCATATTTACAGGCTAAAGCCCTGGCCCTTGCCTCCCTGTCCACACTTCATCTCTCCCTGCTGCCCACCTGGCTCTCTAGGCTCTGGGAAACATCTGTCTTGCTTAAGTTGTGTCCTTGCCTCTGCCGATCTTGCTGCAGGAACTTTTTAGTTCTCGTGCTTCTGTGTGTCTCTAACCTCGTTGACCCCGAGCTCCTCTGCCTTGGCTGCCCCTTGCCACCATTCTGGTTCTCTTCCTGCCTCCCTGACTGCTCATTCACTAGTTTTAGCCCCTCACCTGTTCTGAAAGATTCACTCCTGTCCTTTTCTTGTCTTCTTTCTTACACACCCTCTAGTTACTTAGCAATTTTATTGGAACCAAGGGCTCCTGTGGGAGCCAATGTGTGGATGACTACCCAAGTTAGCTTAGGAAGAATGATAGAGTTTCTGAAGGGCAATGCCGGCTCCTTGCTGGATCACACTGTGTGGGCATCTCTAACTTGACATATCCAAACACACTGACCTTGTCTCTCTGGGTTCCATCCCATCCCAAACCCACTCCCGCTTCTGATTCTCTAATTCTGTTAATGGCATCCTTCTTTTTCTAGCCTCCAACATCCAAACCTTAAAGCCATTTTGACAGATCCCCTCTCATACTCTCTACATCTAATTGCCCTTAAATGGTCCATAAATCTTCCTTTAAAAAGGTCAGGACCTGTGTTCTTAGGAGTTTAAAAGCCAAAAATTTTTTTCTTTCTTTTTCTTTTTTTAATAGAGATAGGAGTCTCACGCTTGCTCAGACTGGTCTTGAATTCCTGAGTTCAAGCGATCCTCCTGCCTTGGCCTCCCAGAGTGCCAGGATTACAGGCATGAGCCACTTCACTCAGTCCTAAGAATTTTTTTCTTTGGCTCTTTGTATTTTAGCTCTGGCTTTTTTTTCCAGGCATGTGAGGCCGAGGATTGAGGTAATTTGTTGTTTTGTAGGGAAAAGGTGGGGAATGAAATTGGGTGAAGAAAAACATAAGCGATTAACTATAAACTTAATTTAACTTATTGTTTTGTGAAAATCCTATGATTAAAATTGTGCACATTAAACATCATGGTATACAGTTCCAGGAGGGTTGCCAAGACCCCAAGCTTCCTCCTTCCCCCCATTTCACTGCCTCTGTCCTGGTCTGAGCCCTTGTTATTTTCAGCCTATATCTTTGCAACGGTCTGATGTCCCACCCTGATCTCGCTTTCATTTCCACATTTGATTTTTTTTCATTCTAATTCTAGTAATTACTCTCCTCAAAATAACTATAATGAATTCTGACCAAAATAAAAATCAATCTTGGAGGCCGAGGCGGGTGGATTACCTGAGCTCACAGGTTCAAGATGAGGGAGACCTCATCTCTAAAAGTAGCTGGGTGTTGTGGCGGGTGCCTGTAGTCCCAGCTACTTGGAAGGCTGAGGCAAGAGAATCACTTGAACCCAAGAGTTTGAGGTTGCTGTGTGCTATGACGCTATGGCATTCTACCGAGGGTGACAAAGTAGCACTCTGTCTCCAATAAATAAATAAATAAATAAATAAAAATAAAAGTAAACTACCTAAATGCATTGAAGAGTAAACAAAAGTAGGCACATATTGGGGAGAGGAGGAAAGGATGGCAATGGGGGAATTTTCCACTTTTTAATGTCTTTTAGCCTGAGGGAAGCCCCCTACCTATACCTTGTGAGGTGGGTGGCTAAAACCTAGATAGAAACCCTATATTCTCACAGGCTTGAATAGCCAGAAGGTAGATTTGGAATAATCACAGCAACTGGAAAATGAGAGAAGGGACCACAGGAGAGATAATAAAGAGGGAAGCCTAAATCCTATGTATAAACTCTGCCCAAATCTCTGACCAGCCTCAAAAGCATGCATGAATGGGGTGGACTCTAAGAAACCCAGGTAAAGTGAAAAAGGAAAAAAACTAAACTAAAATTTCAGAGTTTACAGTTCAGCCTAATTATCTATCTGCTAAAACAAAACAAAACAAAACAAAAAAATAACAATCTTTGCAGGAATATAACAGAATCCAGAGTCACTTCAACAAGTCATTCATAACATCTGGGATACATTTTAAAATTGTTAGACATACAAAAAAAGAGAAAATGTTGGGCAGCACCTGTGGCTCAAAGGAGTAGGGCGCTGGCCCCATATGCCGTAGGTGGTGGGTTCAAACCCGGCGCCAGCCAAAAACTGCAAAAAAAAAAAAAAAAAAAAAGAAAGAAAGAAAATAAAGAGAGAGAAAATGTGACCTATATTCAGGAGAAAAGACAATCAGTTGTGACGGACCTCAAGATGACCAAAATGTTGGAATTAGCAGATAATGATTTTAAAGCAGCTATATAACTCTGCTCAAGGACATAGTTATAAAGGAAACATGCTCATACTGAATGAATGAATAAAAAAATCTCAGTAGAATATAAAAATAATAAATACCAGAAACTTCAGAACTGGAAAATAGACTATAATATCTGAAATTTAAAAAAAAAGACAATTAAATTGTCTTCATTGTTGATGAAGACAATTAATGACAATTAATGACACAGTGGGACATGGGGAAAGAGGAGACCAAAAAGAGAAGGAGGGAAGGGGTATGGGCAAGGAAAAATAAAAAAGAAAGAAAGAAAATAGTGACTAATTCTCATATACATTGTATTTAATTTTGACCAAAGTACATTCCTTAAACATTAATTTTTAATTCAACATGTTAATATGTTGTTTATCCTATTGCATCCTCATTTATAAGTGAAATATGTTTGTAATTCCCCCTTTATAATAATATATTTTCTCCAACTTTAATATCAGGTGTATCGGATTAAGTCAAATGATTTTAAAGTATTTCTTTTTCTATTGTCTATAAGCTTTGGCATGATCTGGGGGGAGGGAGGGAGATCGGTGGGGTCACCTCTATGGTTTATCTCACAAGGGTACAAGTGAATCTTTCTAAAAGCAGAGTATGAACGTTTTAACTCAATAACTAAGAAAATGACATGAAGGTTATGTTTAACCAGTTTGATGAGAGTATTTCAAAATGTGTATGAAAACAGCACACTATACCCCATGATTGCATTAATGTACACAGTTATGCTATAAGAAAGAAAAAAAAAGATTTGGCATGATCTGTTTTTTTGAAATTATCTTTTACTTTTATTTATAAATATTAGTTGTTTATTTTTCTGAGACTTTGGAAAAAACAAAATAAGATGAAGAAGTTAACTGATCAAAGTATTCTACAATAGACACACTTCTGTCAATGTGAATATTACTTTCTTTGCCTTATTACTATTATTATTGCTTAATATTTTGTTGCAGCAATCGTCTGATTTCTTTTCTGAATGTATTTATCTTCATTCGTTCTTTAGGAGGTTTTTGACTGAGAACAAAACAATGTAATTGTCATTAAATTTAGCCTTTTTAATTATGTGAAGGCAAAAGTGGAAACCTAATATACATATGTATAAGAAAGAAAAAAAAAGATATATACTAACAATCAAAGAAAAAACTGTTGAATGATCTTAATGACATTGGAAATGAGAAAAGAAATAGAGCATTAGAAGACAGATTGGTAAGAGAGAGTTAGATAGTGGTGCTAGTTTCACAACTTTGGGAATCTACAAAAAAAGCCTCTGAAATCTATGCTTTAAAAGAGTGAATTTTATATTGTGTGAATTATATCTCGATTAAAAAAAGGTAATGGCTGTCAGAAGGTGTCTGTAAGAAGTGCATTTTAAATATAAAGATACAGGCTGGGCGCCAGTGGCTCAATTGGCTAAGGCGCCGGCCACGTACACCTAAGGTGGCGGGTTCAAATCCCCAGCCCGGGCCCGCCAAACAACAATGATGGCTGCAGCCAGGAGATGGCTGGGCGTTGTGGCGGGCGCCTGTGGTCCCAGCTACTTGGGAGGCTGAGGCAGGAGACTCGCTTGAGCCCAGGAGTTGGAGGTTGCTATGAGCTGTGATGCCATGGCACTCTACCTAGGGGGGATAGCTTGAGGCTCTGTCTCAAAAAAAATAAAATAAAAAAAAAAAGAAATAAAAACAAATCTGGGGGCATCACATTACCAGACTTCAGGTCTGACTACAAGTCTATAGTGATCAAAACAGCATGGTACTGGCACAAAAATAGAGATACAGGTCTATGGAATAGAATAGAGAATCTAGAGATGAACCCAGTCACATATTGTCATTTGATTTTTGAAAAAGCAAACAAAAGCATGGGCTGGGGAAAAGAGTCCATATTTAATAAATGGGTGTGGAGAACTGGTTAGCCACATATAGAAGACTGAAAATGGACCTGCACTTTTCACCACTGACAAAAATTGGCTCTCACTGGATAAAAGATTTAAAGTTAAGACATAAAACAGTAAAAATTCTAGAACAGTGTGGTGAAAATGCTTGACGATATTGGCCTGGGAAAAGATTTTATGAAGAAGAACCCCCTGGCAATTGCAATGACTCTAAAAATAAATAAACAGGATTTGATTAAACTAAAAAGCTTCTGCACAGCTAAGGGTACCTCAACTAAAGCAAACAGATAGCCTTCAGGATGGGAGAAGATTTTTGCATGTTATAAATATGACAGAGGGCTGATAACCAGAATCTATAGAGAACTCAAATTAATCAACAAGAAAAGAGCAAACAACCCCATGTATAAGTGGGCAAGAGACTTGAACAGAAACTCCTTTGAAGATGACAGATGAATGGCCACCAAACACATGAAATAATGCTCATCATTTTTAATCATCAGAGAAATGCAAAGTCCAGTAAGATTCCTAATTCCAGTAAGATTAGCCCACATCCCAAAGTCCCAAATCTGCAGATGCTTGTGTGAAAGTGGAGAGAAGGGAACACTTCTACACTGCTGGTAGGATTGCAAACTAATACAACCTTTATGGAAAGAAGTATGGGGAATTCTGTTTTGTTTTGTTTTGTTTTGAGACAGAGTCTCATTTTGTAGCCCTTGGTAGAGTGCCATGGCATTATAGTTCACAGCGACCTCAAACTCTTGGGTTTAAGCTATTCTCTTGCCTCTGCCTCCCAAGTAGCTGGGGCTACAGGCACCTGCCACAACACTCAGATATTTTTTGTTGCAGTTGTCATGGTGGTTAGCAGGCGCCAGCCGGGTTCAAACCCACTAGCCTCAGTGTATGTAGCTGGCACCCTACTCACTGAGCTACTGGAGCCGAGCCAGGGTATGCTTAACGTACTAAAAAATCGACCTTCCAGTTGTTTCTCTGAGTAGATACCTAGGTACCTACTGTTTTTCTAAGTAGATACCTCAGAAAAACAAAAATCATTTTATCACAAAGACATTTGCACCAGAATGTTTATGGCAGCTCAATTCATAATTGTCAAGTTATCCACCCACGAATGGATTAACAAACTGTGGCATATGTATGCTATGGAGTACTATTCAGCCATAAGAAAAGATGGTGACTTTACATCTTTTTTGTTTACCTGGATGTAGTTGAAACATGTTCTTCTTAGTAAAGTATGTTAAGAATGGAAAAAAAAAACCCTAATGTGCTCAGTACTAATATGAAACCAATGTATAAATAACTACATGCCCACATGAATGATAAAACACAAGTGTAGTTTATCAAGGAGGGGAGAGATGGGGAGAAGGGATGACAATTGGTAGGATGTCACCTAATGTGCACAATGTGAGGGTATTCAGCACACCCTCTGGGTGAAGGGCTCAACTAGAATTTGAACTTTACCTTAGAACTGAAAACAGTGTAACTTAAAAATTTGCACCCTCATATTAATTGGAAATAAGTAAAAGCAGATTGTCCTCTACAATGTAGGTGGGCTTCATCAAATCAGTTGAAGGCCTGAAGAGAACAAAAGGCTAACCGACCCCGACTAAGAGGGGATTGTCCAGCAGACTGGCTTTGGGCTTGAACTACAACTGCTGAGTCCTCATCCTTTCTCATCTGATTTTGGACTCATCCAGTATCCGCAGTTATGTGAGCCAATTCCTTAAATCTCTGTATATATATATGGATCTCTCTCCTATTGGATTATATATGGATATATACACATACACAGGGTGCCAAAAAATGTATACTCATTTTAGGAAAGGAAAAATTATTAAAACTATAATACTCAATTCACACATTATTGGTATATATTGAGTATAACAATTTTGGGGTTTTTTTTTGAGACAGGGTCTCATTTTGTTGCCCTTGGTAGAGTGTCATGTGCTCATAGCTCATAGCAACCTCCAACTCTGGGGCTCAAGTGATTCTCTTGCCTCAGTCTCCCAAGCAGCTGGGACTACAGGCGTCCACTGCAATGTCTGGCAATTTTTAGAGACGAGGTCTTGCTCTGGCTCAGGCTAGTCTCAAACTCCTGAGCTAAAGCAATCCACTTGCCTCGGCCTCCCTAGGATTACAGGCATGAGCCATTGCACCCGGCTTATTTGTACATTTCTTATCTGCCTAAATGAACAAAGTCACCCAGGACCTGACTGCTGGACTCAGGCTTAGAAAGAGTAAAGAAAAAGGGAATCTAGCTTTGTGCAGTGGCAGCCAATGAGGTTTATCCAAGGCACAATTATTGCTAATTGGAAACTTTTCCCAACATCCCTCTATGATGACTTGCAATATAGTCAGCACTGGCAATTTGACAGTCTCTACAGAGATTGAATAAAAAAAGAAAAGAAAAAGGGAATTTACCTTTTAGCATTTTTCTTGTGCTCTTGTTTCTTTCCCCCTCTGCAGTCATACCCAGTAATCCAGTGTCTCTGAACATTTATCAGCCTCCCACCCAGCATAACCACTGCTGAGGTCCAGGGCCATGGTGGGAGTGAGTGGAGAAGAGATACGGAGATCTTTGGTTTGTGCGTCCAGTGTCTGGGTCCTCAGGAATATATTGCATCTGCGTGGTCTCAGGTACTTGGAGGCTGAGGTGGGAGGATTGCTTGAACCCAGGAGCTGGAGGCTGTACTCCAGCCCAACCTGGGTAACATGTTGAGACCCTGACTTAAACAAACAAACAAAAAAGAACAAAACAACACCCCTCCCCCACAAAAGCAAAATGCCCCATGATAACACCATTGTTAGCTGTTTTATTCTGTATTTCCTCCTCCTTTTTATTTCTGTTTAGGTATCAGCAAAGGTGGATGGAGAGGGAGGTTTGAATAAAAAAGACTCTTCCAAGGCTTGGCGCCTGTAGCTCAAGTGGTTAGGGCTCCAGCCACATACACAGGAGGTGGTGGGTTCGAGCCCAGCCTGGGCCTGCCAAACAGCAATGACAACTACAGCCAAAAAAATAGCTGGGCATTGTGTGGGGCGCCTGTAGTCCCAGCTACTTGGGAGGCTGAGGCAGGATAATCTCTTAAGCCCAAAGAGTTTTAGGTTGCTGTGAGCTGTGACGCCATGGCACTCTACCAAGGGTGACATAGTGAGCTGTGATGCCACAGTTTTCTACCCAGGGCAACAGCTTTAGACTCTGTCTCAAAAAAAAAAAAATCTTCCAATTTATATTATTCTACAACTATTATTCATTTATGATGTGGACATTTACACATATATAGTATATTTATGTATGTTTTAAAAAATTATAGTGTGGTATTTCATTGTAAGTATACAACTTACTTTATTGAACTATTTCAGTAAGTACATCCTCTCACCAAATATTTGCTAATATGCACATAATACCTTGAAAATACTCTTGCACTTATTTCTTGCACACTAGGGGGAGCATTTCTATAACTTTCTAACTGCTGTGACCTCGTGTTTTCGTCTCCCCACATTTGTATGTTGGAGCTCTAATCCCCAATGTAATGGCATTTGGAGGTGAGGCTTTTGGGAAAGCAGTTTGGATGAAGTCATGGGGATGGAGCCTCCATGATGGGATTGTTGCTCTTAGAAAGGGTTGAAAAGAGGTCCTCTGTCTGTTGCCATGTGAGCACACACCAAGAAAAATGAGCATCTGACTCGGTACCTGTAGCTCATGCAGCTAGGGCAACGGCCACATACACTGAGGCTGGTGGGTTCGAATCCAGCCCGGGCCGGCCAAATGACAATGACAACTACAACCAAAAAATAGCTGGGCATTGTGACGGGTGCCTGTAGTGCCAGCTACTTGGGAGGCTGAGGCAAGAGAATCGCTTAAGCCCAAGAGTTTGAGGTTGCTGTGAGCTGTGGTGCCACAGCTCTCTACCCAGGGCAACAGCTTCAGACTCTGTCTCAAAAAAAAAAAAAAAAAAGAAAGAAAGAAAAAAAGAAAAAGAAGGTTGGACATCTACAGACTGAGAAGAGGGCCCAAGTCAATCACCTGATCTACTGATCTGCTGATGCTTTGGATTTGAATTTCCCAGTCTCCAGAAATGTGAGAAAGGAGCTTTTGTTGTTTATAAGCACAGTCTGTGCTATTCTGTTTTAGCAGCCCAAACTGGCTAAGTTACTAATTTAAGTGAAACTGCTAAATCAAAGATTAAGAATATTTTAAATATTTAACATTAATGGTCACTAAGTCATTTCCCCCAAAAGGTCATAAGTTTATACCTGCATCAACAAGTGAAGTTAAAAAAATTGTTTTCATGGTCAACCTCTGGTAGAAGAAATATTACGGTTCTTTTAAAATTAATTTAGAGGCTTGGCGCCTGTGGCTCAAGTGGCTAAAGTGCCAGCCACATACACCTAAGGTGGCGGGTCGAATCCAGCCCAGGCCCGCCAAACAACAATCACGGCTGCAACCAAAAAAATAGCCAGGCGTTGTGGTGGGTGCCTGTGGTCCCAGCTACTTGGGAGGCGGGGGCAGGAGACTCACTTGAGCCCAGGAGTTGGAGGTTGCTGTGAGCTGTGATGCCACAGCCCTCTACCCAGGGGACAGCTTGAGGCTCTGTCTCAAAAATAAAATAAAATAAAATAAAAATAAAATTAATTTATAGTTGGGTGGTGCCTGTGGCTCAGTGGGTAGGCCCCCAGATACCAATGGTGGCAGGTTCAAACCTGGCCCCAATCAAACTGCAACAAAAGACAGCCAGGTGTTAGCATTGTGGTGGGCGCCTGTGGTCCCAGCTACTCGGGAGGCTGAGGCAGGAGAATCGCCTGAGCCCAGGAGTTGGAGGTTGCTATGAGCTGTGTGACGCCACAGCACTCTACCAAGGACGATAAAGTGAGACTCTGTCTCTACAAAAAAAAAAAAATATTAATTTATAGTTGAATATATGATGGACATTACAACTCTGCTATGTATGTTGATACTGTGTCCATTTTTCCTCTTTGCTATAAGCCCTTGTTTTTCAGAGAGGAAGTCTTGCTCTGTTGCCTAGGCTGGAGTGCAGGGGCATCATCACAGCTCACTACAATCTCAAACTCCTCAAGCGATCTTCCTGCCTCAGCCTTTCAAGTAGCACGTGCTACCTTACCTGGCTTACAAGCTTTTTGGACATTGTCCTTCCACTCCCACAATACAGCCTCCAACACAAGCCACTGACAAAAGCAGAAAGCAGCTTCTCTGAGTGCCCCACGTTCACCTACCCTCTTTTGTCCCTGGACATGGAATTCTCTTTAGATGAACAAGCTCCTCTCCCCATGAGCTGATTCCCTACATGCAGCTCTAGATCCATGGAGGAGGCCTGACTGGGTCAAGTCAAAAAGTCCTTCCATGGGTGGCACCCGTAGCTCAGTGGGTTGAGTGCTGGCCACATACACTGAGGCTGACAGGTTCGAAACCTGCTCAGGCCAGCTAAAACAACAATGCAAAGTGCAACAACAAAAAACATAGCCAGGCATTGTGGTGGCTGCCTGTAGCTAAT
>CAUYQV010055734.1:0-46946 GCA_963574575.1 Galagoides demidoff
GCGTCTTGGTTTAGTTTCAGAGGCCAGATGGCTGGCTGCATATCAGATTTTGAGATCTCTGCGCTTCTGGAGAAGGTGTTATGGAGACGCCATTTTGGAAGTTTTACATTACATCTGGTTCCTAGCAGCCGCCCGCTCCTATCTGTTCTCTAAACTAGGGACACAAGTTCACACTTCGACAGACTTTCATGCAACACCTAATTTCGCCTCCAACAGAAAACTGTTGTGGTCCGAGGGAAAAGAGCTGGGGCGTCCCTTGGGCAGTCTGTATTCCAGTGGGGGAGGGGCTGCTGCGCCGCTGCAGCGGGAAGTTCGAAAAATTTTTCAGTGTTTGTAAGAGGGGAACTGATTCACCCTGCTGGTCACTGCGTCAGTGCAGCTCCACACAGACTTTTAAAATTATAAGATGGATCGGTTTCTAAGCAGAGTCCCTTCCCCTCAAGTTTCTGTCCGAATGCCTGGATCTCTGGCACCCTAAACCGGGTCCAAATGTCTCCCGTTTCTGGCTGCTAAATTCAGCTTGGGAGTCCACGCCTCACTGCACTCTCTGTGAGACACACAAACTCCCCACGAATTGGTACAGGAGCCTTTCATGGGGGAAGGATTGGTTTCTGTCTCTCAGGATGCGAGCCGCGGACCTGTGGCCAGGTCGCAGATGGAGCCGTTTCAGCTGCTGCCCTGAGTTTTTTCTGGCTGACACTGTAGTTCTGGGCTACACTTCCAATCCAGCAATTCACCTCTTTCCTGCTCACCCTGTGCTGCTTATCCGTGCAAGGACGCCACGTGGAAGGGATCCAATAAGCCCACTCTCACCTGAAACCACCAGGAGAGTTGACTCAGGTGTGCATCTCCTCCGCCATCTTGCTCCGCCTCCTTTTAAATTAATTTTTAAGGTTTACCACAATTTATTAAGCCAATGATACATTAGTAGGCCTTTAAGTTTTTTAAATTTTTGACTGTGATGAACATTGCTAATCATTGCTAATCTATTTCTTTCTAATATTTATGTCTTTGTGTAATTCTAGGATAAATTCTTAGAAGTAGAATTGCTAGGTGATGCCTATTGCCAGACTACCAAAAATGTGAACAGATTCACAACTTCTCCACTAGTACATGAAGGTGGACTTTCTTTTATATTTTTATTTTTCATTTATTTTTATTTATGTTTTTTAATTGTTTGGGATTCATTGAGGGTACAAAGCATTAGGTTACACTGATTGCATTTGTTAGGTAAAGTCCCTCTCATAATTATGTTCTGTTCCCAAGAGGTGTGCCATACACTGTGACCCCCCCATTGCCCTTCCTCCTCCCCTCTCCTTGATCCCTCATTCCCTTACCTCACCTGTTACATTACCTCATCTACTACTTTCATGTTAGAATTCAGTATGTTGGATTATTGGTTCTCCATTCTTGCAATGTTTTACTGAGAAGAATGTGTTCCACCTCCATCCAGGTTAATACAAAAGATGTAAAGTCTCCATCTTTTTTAATGGTTGAAGTATTCCATGGTGTATATATACCACAGCTTGTTCATCCATTCCTGGGTTGATGGGCTTTTAGGCTGTTTCCACATTTTGGCAATTGTAAATTGAACTGTGATAAACAGTCTAGTGCAAGGGTCCTTATGATAAAAGGATTTTTTTTTCTTCTGGGTAGATGTCTAATCATAGAATTGCAGGATCAAATGGAAAGTCTAATTTGAGTTCTTTGAGGATTCGTCATACTTCCTTCCAAAAAGGTTCCATTAGTTTGGAGGTCCATCAGCACTGAAAAAGTGTTCCCTTCTCTTCACATCCATGCCAGCATCTGTAGCTTTGAGACTTTCTGATGTGGGCCATTCTCACTGGGGTTAGGTGATCTCTCAAGGTAGTTTTGATTTGTACTTCTCTGATAAATAGGGATGATGAGCATTTTTTTCATATATTTGTTAGCCGTTTATCTATCTTCTTTAGCAAAGTTTCTACTCATGTCTCTTGCCCAGTGATATATGGGATTGTTGACTCATTTTTGTTGAATAATTTGAGTTCTCTGTAGATCCCAGTTATAAAGCTTTTGTCTGATTCATAATATGCAAATATCTTTTCTCATTCTCAAAGTTGTTTGCTTTGGTTATTGTTTCCTTACCTGTACAGAAGCCTTTCAGTTTAATCAAGTCTCATTTGTTTATTTTTGTTGTTGTTGCAATTGCCACAGAAGTCTTCTTCATAAACTCTTTCCCCAGGCTGAAATATTCAAGTGTTTTCCTAACACTTTCTTTGAGCATTTTTGTTGTTTTCATGTCTTGGGTTTAAATCTTTAATCCATCTTGAATCAATTTTTGTAAGTGGTGAGAGGTACGGGTCCAGTTTTAGTCTTTTACATGTGGTTAACCAGTTCTCCCAACACCATTTATCAAATAGGTATTGTTTTCCTTAGTGTATGTTCTTGTTTGGTTTATCAAAGAGCAGGTGATTATAAGGTGTTAGTTTCATCTCAGGATTTTCTATTTGGTTCCAAATGTCAATGTCTCTATTTTTGTGCCAATACCATGCTGTTTTGGTCACTATGGTTTTGTAGAATACCCTGAAGTCTGGTAGAGAGATACCCCAAGCTTTGTTTTTATTACTAAGAATTGCCTTGGCTATATGGTTTTTTTTCTGTTTCCATATAAAATGAAGAATCATTTTTTTCCAAATCTTTGAAATATAACGATGTTTTAATGAGGATTGCTTTGAATCTGTTAAATGCTTTAGGTAGTATAAGCATTTTACCAATGTTGATTCTTCCCAGCCATGAGCATGGTATATTCTTCCATTTGTTAATATCTTCTGCTATTTCTTTTCTTAGGGTTTCATTATTTTCTTTATAGAGGTCCTTCACCTCTTTTGTTATGTATATTTCTAGGTATTTCATTTTCTTTTCTTTTTTGTGGGTAATGTGAAGAGAATGATGTCTTTGATTGTTATTGATATATACAAAGGCTACTGATTTGTGGGCATTGATTTTATACCTGGAGACATTACTATATTTTTTGGTCAGTTCCAGGAGTCTTGTGGTTGAGTCTTTGGGGTTCTCTCCGTATAAGATCATATCATCTGCAAAGAGGGAGGATTTGACCTCTTCTGCCCCCATCTGGATGCCCTTTGTTTCCTTCTCTTACCTGATTATATTGTCAAGAACTTTCAGCATTATATTGAATAGTAGTGGTGATAGAGGATGATTTTGTCTGGTTCCAGTTCTAAGTGGAAAAGTTTTCAGTTTTTCTCCATTTAGTACAATATTAGCTGTGGGTTTGTCATAGATGGATTTAATCAGTTTAAGAAATGTGCCACCTTTGCCTGTATTCTTATGTGTTCTAATTGGAAAATGATGTTGAATTTTATTGAATGCTTTTTCTGCAGCTATTGAGAGGATCACGTGGTCTCTGTTTTTGCTTCTATTGATTTGGTGAATTATGTTTATGGACTTATATATGTTAAACTAGCCTTATATCCCTGGGATAAAACCTACTTGATTATGATGAATGATTTTTTAAATGTGTGGCTGTAATTTGTTTTACAACTTTTACTGTAAATCTGTTTTACAGATTTTACTGAGAATTTTTGCATCTATATTAGTGAAATTGGTCTGAAATTCTTTCTTTTAGCTGAGTCTTTTCCTAGTTTTGGTATCAGGGTGATGTTTGCTTCATAGAATGTATTGAGGAACTTTTTGGAATAACTCACCTTTTTGGAATAATTTCTGCAGCATGGGTCTATGTTCTTCTTTGAAGGTTTGATACGATTCTGATGTGAAGCCTTCTGGACCAGGGCATTTTTTTGTTGGAATTTTTTTTTAGAGACAGAGTCTCACTTTGTTGCTCTGAGTAGAATGCCATGGCATCACCACTTACAGCAACCTCCAGCTCTTGAGCTTAGGTGATTCTCTTGCCTCAGCCTCCTGAGTAGCTGGGACTACAGGCACCCACTGCAACGCCCTGCTATTTTTTGTTGCAGTTTGGCCAGGGCAGGGTTTGTACCCGCCACCCTTGGTATGCGGGGCCGGCGCTCTACTTACTCAGCCACAGGAAAATTTTTTTTGTTTTTTTGATCTCAGTTTTTGAAATTGATCTGTTTAAGAGATGAATTTTTTTTTTGGTTAAGTCTAGGGAGAGGGTGTCATTCCAGGTATTGATCCATTTCTTCAACATTGTCAAATTTCTGGGCATAGAGTATCTTTTAATACTCAGAGATGATCTCTTAAATCTCTGTGGCATCTGTTGTTATTTCCACATTATTGTTTCTGGTTGAGATTATTAGAGATTTTACTTTTCTATTTGTGGTTAGTCTGGCCAAAAGTTTATTGATTTTATTTATTTTTTCAGAAAACCAACTTTATGTTTCATTAATTTAATGAATGATTTCTTTTGTTTTCAATTTCATTAATTTCTGATTTAATTTTGGTTCTTTCTTTTCTTCTGCTAGGATTGAGATTAGATTGGTTTGTTTTTTTTTTTAAATTCTATAAGATGGTTCTTGAGTTTGTTGGTGTGCTCACTTTCCATTTTTTGAATGTAGGCATCAAATGCAATAAATTTCCCTCTTAAGACTCTTTTTGTTGTATCCACCAGGATTTGGTAACTTGTGTCTTTATTGTTCTCTTTTATCTCTTCCTGAACCCAACTATCATTTAGCATAAGATTGTTTAATTTCAAAGTCTTTGTGTGAGGATGAATGTTTTTGTTGGAATTGAGGTCCACCTTTATTACCTTGTGGTCTGAGAGGATACAAGGTTTAATTTCTGTTCTCTTAATTTTGGTTTGTATCATAAGATGTGATTGATTTTGGAGTATGTACCATGGGCTGACAAGAAAAATGTATATTACTTAGATTTGGGATGGTATATATGTCTAGTAATCACATGAGTTGTAGAGTCACATTTAAGTCCTTTGACTCTTTGTTTAGTTTCTGTGTAGAGGATCTGTTTAGTTCTGTCAGAGGGGTGTTAAAGTCTCCAGCTATTGTGGTGTTAAGGGATATCATATTGCTCAGATCTATCAAGCTTTGTTTCATAAATCTGGGAGCATTTAAGTTGGATGTATAAATATTTAAAATTGAAATGTCTTCTTGTATTGTTCCTTTGATCAGTAAAAAGAGTCCATCTTTGTCTTTCTTAACTTTAGTTGCTTTAAATTCACTTGTATCTGAAAATAAGATTGCAACCCTCCTTTCTTCTGATTTCCATCTGCTTGAAATGCTTTTTTCTATACCTTTACCCTCAGTCTTGATTTGTCATTCAAGGCTAGGTATGTCTCTTAGGGACAGTATATGGATGGCTTGTACTTTTTTATCCAATCAGTCAGCTTGTGCCTCTTCAGTGGTGAATTCAGTCCATTGATGTTTATTGAGAGAATTGATAAGTGTGGTGGAGTTCTATTTATTTTATTTTATGATAGTCCATTGTGTAGTTTTATCCTTTGCACCATTGTGGTAAAATTTGACCTTTAGTTTCTGGGTGTTTACTTGGCTGGTGGTCCATTGTGCTGGTCAGTATTGAGACTAGGTCTAAGTATTTCCTGAAGAGCTGGTCTTATTGTGATGAATTTCCTCAGTGCTTGTATATCCAGAAAAGATTTGATTTCTCCATCAGTTTTGAAGCTTAGTTTAGCAGGATATAGAATTCTGGGCTGAAAATGGTTTTATTTAAGAATGTTGAAGGTAGATGACCATGCTTTTCTGGCTTGGAAAATTTTAGTTGAAAAGTCTGCTGTCATCCCAATGGCTCTGCTGCTGTAGGTCAGGTGGTGCTTACTCCCGGCTTCCTATAGAATTTTTTCTTTCATCTTTGCTTTGGACAGTTTCATTAGAGCAGTGGTTCTCAACCTGTGGGTTGTGACCCCTTTGTAACAATGAAAATACATCACAGCATTAGGAAGGTAGAGAACCACTGCATTACAGTGTGTCTTGGAGAGGCTCTGTTGGAGTTGAGATGACCCAGGGTTTAATGTCTATCTGAAAGGAGAGTATCAGGATCTTTATTAAAACTTGGGAAGTTTTCATTTATGATAGACTCCAGTAGGGCTTTCATTCCTTTGGGAAAACTTTCTTCCTCTTCAGGGATCCCTATTATTTTTATGCTTGAACACTCCATGGAGTCTCAGTTTTCCAAATGACTGTTTTCCTTCATCTCTTCTTTTTCTGCCTTTGTCTACCTGGGTTAATATGAAAACTTTGTCCTCTAGCTCTGAGGCTCTTTCTTTACCCTGGTCTAACCTATTTATGATACTTTCCACTGCATCTTTACATTCCCTGATTATCTCCTTCATTTCCTTAAGGTCTGTCATATCCTTTCTATATTCTACCTATCTTTTGTCTGTCTTTTGGTTCTGTCTTTCCATTTTCTCATCCATTCCTTTTATTGTCTTTATCACCCATATTTTAAATTCCCTTTCTGTCAAATCCATTCATTCTGTATAGGTCAAGTCTTCTGCCATAGCTGCCTCATGTTCCCTTTGGGGAGTTGCTCTGTTTTGGTTTTTCATGTTCCCCTGTTGGTTCCTCCTCATGTGTTCTTTCTGCTTGTTCACCTCCTGTCCTCCTTTTCCTTTCTTGCTTCCTCCTTTGCTTCAAATTACTGTGTCTCAGAGCAGCCTACACATAGCCAAACTCTTCCTTGTGACTAAATATGCAAGAGTCCTTGTTCTAATGTGTCAGATTTCCACATCTTGAGGTCACACCCTATATCCAGCTCACCACCTCTTCACAGAGCTACAACTCCTGGTGAGGACCCTGTGCCTGCTATGGCTGGGTTCTCTTTCCCCAGTCATACTAGGAGAGCTCAGCTGAATAATCCTTCTCATCTGTTATGTTGCTCTGCCTCCCTGCTTCTAAGATCTTTCTGATTACTATCAGAATCCAGTTCCCAGTAAATGTAGAACCTGAAGTCTTTGTTCCCTCCTAAATGACAGCTGGGGGAACTCACTATTTAGACATCACCCACATTCCTCAGCATGTGGCATTCTCCATCATCAAGCCAAAAATCCTTTTCATACTCCAAATCTTTTTGATTTCCTCTTCTACTCATGAAAGTACACTTTTCTTACATCCTCACTGACATTGTTACAGCCAACCTGTGTATACCAAAAGGCAAGTGCTTTTTAAAGATTATTTATGGGCCAGGCACAGTGGCTCATAACTATAATCCCAGAACTTTAGGAGGCCAAGGAGTAAGGAATTTGAGACTAGCCCAGGGAATATAGTGAGATTTAACAAAAAATAAAAAACCTATCCTGGTGTGGTGTTATGAGCCTATAGTCACAGTTACTCAGAAGGCTGAGGCAGGAAGATTGCTTGAACCCAAGAGTTCAAAGGTGCTGTGAACTAAGTCACATGATCCTGGGCCCTGCCTTTTAAAATAATAAAAGGCCCTGTATAGCTCTCCTTTTTAAAAGAATAAAAAAATTATTATTTTTAACAGAGAAAACAAAACAAAAGTGGATGACATTTCCATAAAATCAGAGTTTATGCTGACAATTCAAAAGTACATGCCCATGATAGAAAGTATAAACAGCACAAAAGGGTATACCTCTCCCCAAAGAAAACTACTGTGAACAGTTTCTTGTGATCTTTCTAGCAAATTGAAATTTATATATACATATCTATCTTTTCATTTATAGCAACTGCATACTAATATTACTGTAGTTCTAAATTTTATATTTTCACTAAATATATTTGGATGTAATATTCACATCTACCTAATTCTGTCAGATGCCAAAACTGATTCTCAGTATCTTTATTTGCATTTTTATAACCTGTCTTTAATCAGGGAGCATTCAAATTATTTGAAATTTTGAGAGACACTGCCAAATTTCCTTCTAGAAGTCTGTTACCAATTTATTTACTTTTCTCACACCTTGGTTATAACAGGGTATTTGTTAACTTTTCAGTTAGTTAATAAACTGGATTAAAAAAAAACCAGTGTTTTATCATAGTTTTCACCTGTTTTTTAAAGAAAGAAGATTAGGTTCCTTTTTTAATATTTTCCTATCCCAACCTGTGGATTGGTTGCCTTTTCTTCTTTTGGCCTGCATTAATTTTTATCATGTTATTTTTATTACTTCTTCATTTCTTATTGGTTTTAATAGATTGATTTAATCAGGTATAATACTTGTTTATCATATGTGTTAAAATTTTCCTTTAATTCATCATTTGACTTATTTTCCACAATACTCCCATGATAAATTCATCCAAATTGATCAATTTATTTCTTCATGACTTCCAAATTTTGTTTTGTCTTTACACATGCCTACTGTATTCCAAGATTTCAATATATTTTTCATTTAGTCTTTTTACTTTTTATCACTCTTTCATGCCTTATAGACACTATTTTAGTGAGTAGAATAAAGAAATCTAGATTTATTTTTTTCCAAATAGCTAACTGGTTGTCTAAATCTCATTTATTGAATAATTTTTTCATCATACTAATTAAAAGAATCTTTAATTTCAGCTATATTTTCATACTAGTTTAGATATATATTCTGTGCATTTTGTCAGTCAAATATTTCCATAGTACTAAAGAATTATTGTAGTTTCAATATTTATTTATTTATTCATTTATTTATTTTTTGAAACAGAGTCTCAAGCTGTTGCCCTGGGTGGAGTGCTTTGGTATCACAGCTCACAGCAACCTCCAACTCTTGGGCTTCAGCGATTCTCTTGCCTCAGCTTCCCAAGTAGCTAGGACTACAGGTGCTTGCCACAATGCCCAGCCATTTTTTGGTTGTAGTTGTCATTGCTATTTGTCAGGCCCAGGGTGGATTCAAACCTGCCAGCTCTGGTGTATGTGGCCAGCACCTTAGCCTCTTGAGCTATAGGCACCAAGTCTATATTTAATATTTTAATATGTGATAGAATTAGCTACTCCTCATTTATCTTCTATTTCAAGATTTTTCTGGCTATTCTCTCACTATTTTTAAAACGAAATTCAGTATAATTTTGTAAAGCTTCAAAAATAATCCTGTTAATATATGTTAAATCTTTTAACTTTTGAGTATCGCTACCAAACAGTAAAATTCTTTTATATTTCAGTAAACTTTTAATATTTTACTCATATAATTTTTTCACATTTGAGAAAACTTTTCTAAATATTTTATCTATTTTTGCTATGGCAAATGAGATACAGTTTTTAATTATGTTTTCTAGCTGATTATTGATTATATAGAGACAAAGATTGATTTTGATTATTAATTTTATTATCAGACATACTGAATTTTATTATTTATTATAGTTTTGTTTTAATATTTTAGCTCTGATAAGTATTCAAAATTATACTTGCAAGTCATGGTAATGTTACCTCTTCCTTTTCAATGTATATTTCCCTTGTTTCTTTCCTTTGATATGTCCAGAGCAATATTAAAGAATCCAGTAATCGTGAAAGTGGACATCCTTCTTTTGTGATTGATGAAGTTTTTAAAGAGCTTTTATTTGCCATCTATAGAGATAGACATATTTCATTCTCTTTTTGTCTATTAATATGGTCTAGCATATGAATTACCTTTAAGGAAAATGGATTTTAATGAAGCCAATTTAAAGGGCACATAACCTGTATCATATCTTAGCAAATCAAAAGGAAATGTTTTATTTTAAGAACTGTTCAAAGTGAAGCAGACATGAATTCTCAGTAGTTAAAATTTAAGCATCTCTAGAGCTCTGTGTATGTGAATCATTATCTTCTCTTTGTTGTCTTAAGAAGCATTATTACCAAATCCTGGCCAATTAGCTATTTTTCTTTTCTTTTTCATCAAAGTGTTTTAAGGAATAACATTGTATGTTTTTAAAGTCAGTTTGCAAACTGAATGATTATTTTTAATTTCCATCCCAGATTTGGAATTCTGTAATTTAAATAAAACCTTTGTATGATCAAGATTTGCACATCATAAAACATAATCAAAAGATGCAAGTCCGTAGCTTGTTTATTGTGGAAAAGAGAGTCGACTCTACTCTGTCATTATCGTCTTCTTTCATGTGTGATATCAAAAGAATTTTCTACAAGCAAGAAAGCAAATTTGGGTCAAATTTCACATAAAAAGAATGAAAATAATGCCAAATAATATGTTATTAAGGGGAAAAAAATCCTTTCAAATGACATATTATGATATGTCAATATCATAATATCAGACTAACCTATTTTCCAAAATAGACTTTCAGAGATGTAAACTATAAAGTATGCTCATTTTGATGCAGAGATTTATTTGAATAACAAATCTCAGGGCTTGAAGAGGAATATATTTTATCAATTATTATTTTCATTCTTTGACAAACAGATAAAGTAAAATAGCATGGTATTTCAAGGTATTATTTCACAAAACATATCAAAGTGGTATCTACCTTATAAAACATGAGGACAAATGACAGTATTTCCTTTCATCTAATTTTAGTGTGTCATATTCTTTTTTCAGGTTTTCAAATTTATCTAGTTAAAAGATGTCAGCATTACAAGAAAAAAGCATTTGGATAAACAACATACATGATAAGATATAGGTCCTGGAAAAGTTCAGCTCATGAATCCAGAGTTTCATTATTGGTGAAATAATGGGCAGAACTCCTGGGCAGATTATCCCAGGATTTCTGTGATTTCCTCTTGTATGGCTGTCATTACAGCCTTGCCTTCTATAATTGCGTCTTACACACTCCCTCATATTGTAAGCTTTTTGGGAGATCTGTGTTTCATGCATGTGAAGGTCTTCCTCAATGCCTGGGCTAAAATAGTTTTGACAATAAATGCTTAGGGTATAGTTATATGAGCGTATTATATATCATAAAATACTTTTCTTTCTATAAGGGAAAGATCAGGTTTCAGTGGTAGTGAAGATTATAGGCAACTTCTTAGTAGATAGAAATTAACTTATAAAATTTGTGACCAAATTGTTGACTTCTCTCCACTTGTAAATTTAGTCTTGCTCAATACTGAGATGTAACTCCTGCTGCACTTTTGCACTTTAGGGTCATATTGAACTATGACATTTAAATAGTTACCAGGGACCTTCCTGGTATACGGTTGCTTTGGGTCCTATTGGTCCCAAATGATAACCAAAGTAAATATTTGACATTGATAATATTAGCTCATAAAAATAAAACAAGCTACATGCTGTATAAATGATCTCAGAGCACAGAGGAAAAGATGAAGTGTTGTGACACTCAAGAACCATGAGAACGTTTTCATTTCTGAATTTTCCTTTCAAGACAAATGATGCCTACAAAAGTTCAACCTATGCTCTTTGGAACAATGAGTTAACCTTGTACATCATGTTGTTATTTTTGTTTATAAAGCTTTGTTGCTATTGTTTATTTGAGTTTGTATTTGGTTCAGACTGTGTGTAGATGGCTCTTTAAGGAGAGTTTGAAGGTTGGTTAATACTTTAAATGGTAACAATGGCAATCTATCAACACTGGCTATAATTTAATAAATGCTGACAGGAAGAATATTTCACTAGTGATTTTTTTATAGCCTTCTGAAATACTGGTATTGTTGCTTATGTATACTAAATTGTTCTAATCCATTTGGGATATTTGAAATGGCCAATAATTCAATTTGACTAGTAGAGCTGCTTATTTAATAAAATGAAGTTAGAGAAAATAGTTCCTATGATTTTTAACCCATATTACATTACATATTAGTGTTATCCAAGTCAAAATGGAAGAAGATAAGGATATTTATTAAGGAGAGCTTATGCATTTACTAGAGACTAACATACTGAGTACTATACAGGGTGTCCATAAAGGTGCACATGAACTTCAGGGATGCCCTATATAAAGTAGTTCTAAACACATGTAACGTATTGTCTTTGTCTAAAAGATAATATAGTGATTGCTGGGCATGGTGTCTCAAGCCTTTAATCCTAGAACTCTGGGAGGCTGAGGTGAGTGGGCTTGAGCTCAAGAGTTGGAGACCAGCCTGAGCAAGAGATTCCATCTCTGCTAAAAAAAAGAAAAATTAGCCAGGCATTGTATTGGGCACTGGGGTCCCAGCTACATGGGAGGCTGAGGCAGGAGATCACTTATGCTCAGGATTTTGAAGTTGCTGTGAGGTATAATAATGCCACCAAACTCTACCCAGGGCAACACAATGAGAGTCCGTCTCAAAAAATAAAAAAGATAATATAGTTATAGCCACTGTAGAATTTCTCTTTTTGCTCTTCAAAACACAGAAATTCTATAGTGGCTATAAAAGTTCCCAGGCTCCAATAATTAACTGAGCGGTTAAATGAATGAAAACAGCATGAATAAAATACTAAATGTAAAATCATTAAATTGATTAGAGTCAGAAAGTGAATTAATATTTTAAATCTGATTTACTTCACAGCTCTCAAACCTTGACTGCTCCCACACTATACTGGAGATCTAGGAAGCTGAGGATATGAATAAAAAATAAAGAGTTTCTAAAATAAGAAAAACTTTTCAGATTCAGATTTAATATTTTCAATAAATTTTATGGCACACATAAAACATTAAAACCAAAAGTTCTCAATGTTTGTTTTGCCACACTTGTGTTTATTTCTAACCATGATATATGGAAAGGAAGTATTACAATGGCCACAAATGAAATCAAGAATACATATACACATGCATATATGTATATGTATATTTACATACACACACATATTTTCATATTTTTTGAATTGGGGCTTGCTATATTGTTCAGGCTGGTCTTGAACTCCTGGCCTCAAGTAATCCTCCCACCTTAGCTTCCCAAGGAGCTGGGACTACAGGCACAAACCACCTGGGCTAATTTTTTTTAAGTTTTTTTGAGGCAGAGTCTTGCTGTCTTGACCAGGTTGATCTCAAATGTTAATTAAGAGACTACCTTTTAAAATTACCTTTTGTTTTATAAAGGAACAGAATTGATGTTATTTGCTAAATAAAGCATATAGCTATTTTTAGTTTAACAAGGACTATAGAAGAGGAATGAATCTGAACTTATTTGGTCAAGAGCCTTTGGTTTGAGTTAATAGGGACTGAATGAGCTTAAACAGGTTGCTTTTTATTTTTATTTTTATTTTTTTTTTTTTGAGACAGAGTCTCACTTTGTTACCCTGGGTAGAGTGCCATGGCATCACAGCCCACAGCAACCTCCAACTTCTGGGCTTAGGCGATTCTCTTGCCTCAGCCTCCCGAGTAGCTGGGACTTCAGGCACCCGCCACAATGCCCATCTATTTTTTGGTTGTAGTTGTCATTGTTGTTTAGCTGGCCCCAGCCAGATTCGAACCCACCACCCTCAGTGCATGTGGCTGGTGCTGTAACCACTGTGCTACTGGTGCCAAGCCAAACAGATTGCTTTTTAAATGTATTTTTTGAAAAGCTATGATAAGCACGTGGATTTATTTGAATAGAATAATAATTTTTTTTTAACCTTGGTGAGCACCAGAATTTTGGTTTTTATTTATTTATTTATTTATTTTTGAGACAGAGTGTCACTATGTTGCCCACAGCAACCTCCAACTCTTGGACTTAAGTGATTCTCTTGCCTCAATCTCCCGAGTAGCTGGGACTACAGATGCTGCCACAACACCGGCCTATTTTTGTCACAGTTGTCATTGTTGTTTTACCTGGCTTGGGCTGGGTTCCAACCTACCAACTTTGGGGTATGGTAACCACTATGCTATGGGTGCTAAGCCAGAGAATTTTGGGTTTTTGTTTTAGATGCAGAGTCTTGCTCTGTTGTCTAGGATGAAGTGCAGTGGTGTGATCATAGCTCACTGCAGATTTGAACTCTTTGGCTCAAGCAAATCTCCCATCTCAGCCTTCCAAGTAGCTAGAACTATAGATACATGACACCATGCCTAGCTAATTTTTCTTATTTTGTAGACGTGGGTCTTGCTCTGCTGTCTAGGCTGGTCTTGAACTCCTCCTAGCCTCAAGTGATCCTCCCTTCTCAGCCTCCCCAAGTGCTGGAAATATAAGCATGAGTCACTGTATCTGGCCAAGGCATTGTTATGTTTGTAAAAGTTATTTGTGAAAATAGTTTAAATTAAGCTTGCTATGAGTGTTAGCAATTTCTTCCTACACTGACACACCTTCTTCTATTTCTTGTTCTCTAGAAGCAACTCATTTTTCAACTTTTAAAATATTATAATGTTTTCTGCCATATTGCTAAATAATAGGTAACTTTGGAAAATCAATATTCACGTGTCTTCCACAGATTCATCACTGAACTCAGCAGATGCAGGCATGTTTCCAATAAGTTGGTTTTGTTAAGGCTAATTTTGTTAAGACTAATTCTCAGGTTTGACATATGAGAATGACCAACTTGTTGTTGTTTATAGCTGACCCTTATGGGTATACTCTTATTTTTCTTTTTGACATAATCTTTGGTTTTCCTGGAGTTAGTAATTGTTTTGGCTTTTTGTATGCATATGTTTCTTTGTATTCATCACCAATCATAAACTTGGCTCCAGATTACATGTAAATATTCTATCACATGTTAAAAATTGCGACAGATTCCATTGGTTTCATCTTACTGCACAATTCTCACTTGTAATCTTTGGAAAGGCTTAAATCTGTATCCACTGTTACTTAGGCATACTGCTCATGCCATGCTTAGGTTTTCTTTTATAAACAAGTATCTCTTTTGACTCTCTTGGGTTGGACAACTTACCTCCTGGATTTACTTTATCTTTGTTTTCTGCCAGTATGTTACTTAGAAGGTATTGTTGTAGGAGCTACACATATGTGGTAGGAATTGTTTTTACATATCGGAAAATACCCTTATTCTACTCTAACTGATGATTCAGTAATCTATACGACTCTGACTTAGAGCATTTCTCTCAGAATTTTAAAAGCATTTCCCCTTTTGTCTTCTAGCTGTCAGTTTTGCTATCCAGAAGTTTTGTGTTAGTTTGATTCTAAATTCTCTATCTGATATAGATATATTTGTTCCTCTCTCTGGTAGCTCAAGGGATTCTCCATTTCCAACGATATAAAATTTCAATTGCTGTTTCTTGGACAGTATCTGTTTTCATCCATTATTCTGGGAGTTGATAGCTGTTTCATTCTGGAACCTCACATCTATATGTCCTGAAAATTTTCTTGAATTATTCTGTTGATGACTTTTCTCCAATTTTGGTGATATCTCTGAAATTTCTATTGTCATGGTTAATGTAGATTAAAAAACAATTTTTTTTTGTATTTTGCATTTCTATACTTTTGTTTTTCTTTCCGAGAGATTTTTTTTATACAAAGTTTGGATTTCTGGTGTCATGTTTTTAATTTCCAAGAGCCATTTTTTTTTATTCTTCAAATGTTCTTTTCTTAAAGTAATATACTCTTGATTTTACGTTATAGAATACTTTTAAGATTATTGATAACAAAGTTTATTGGAAGCTTTGGCTCAAACAGTTGTAGAATTTCATAATACGAGAATTATAGTCAAAGAATCATCTAACTAATCTTTGTCCTGAAATATTTTTACAGCTAACACTTGAATTGTATAATGTTATTTCACTCAATGTTTAGGTGTGGCCCTTTAATCAAAGTTTTCCTCAATTACACATTGAACCTGTAAGTACCTAACCTTAGTTTGCTGAACCAGATTTCTAGACATTTACCAGCAATTTCTAATCAAGTTAGCGAACTGACATCCTCCTTTGTTACCTCGTCTACATTTTCTTGTGTAGCAGTACTTCTTTTGCTGATTTTGTGAATTCTTTAAAGTTTCTTTCCATGGGTGGAATACAACAGTGACATATTTTTCCTCCTTTCTCAGTACTTAACAAAATACCTAAAACATAAGGCAGACCTCCCCACCACAGTGAAATTAGTAGATTTATTTGGCAGAGCTGGACCTCTGACATAGCACATATGCATTATGAAGTGTGAGTTACTGCGTACAGATGGTGAATAGAGACTGAACTCACAGAACCCACTTGCCCTACCCAGTGGGCATCTGCCGTTGTGTCCCTCTTTCTAGTCCAGTCTTTGAAGCTTTTCTGGAGTCATAGAACCTTGCTAAATGCACTCACTGGTATCTTCTAGGAGTTGAGTTTGCTGGCACAAACCAGTCACCTAGGTGTTTACTTATCTCAGTTTTTAATATTTAATTACATTTTAAGAAGGATTTTCTCTACTTTCATTCTGGTAGATACAGCTATTCTTCTCTCTAGTAGAAAACCATTGAATTCTAGCACCTTTATGACTACTAGTTCTGAGACAACCTCTTCCCTACCTAGTTAAGTACTTCTTCCCCACTTGTTTTAAATACTTAAAGATGCACTGGACTAGTGTGTTTTGTGGTACAAGATTAACATCCTGAGTTTGGGACAAGTTTTATGAGTATGTATTACAACCAGCTGCCAAACTAGACTAGGCCATGAAGATAACATGCTAAAACTGCCCTTTATTGTAGGTAAATGTACACATACCCATATATTCATATTTTTAGACCCCTTGCTTGATATTTATTACTTGGCAGAAAATTGCTAGTTAAATGGCCATTGCTGATATCCATTTAAAAAGAGCTGGACATTTGTAGTAAATACATAAGATTAATCATTATGGACCTTTGGTAATTTGGGGGGTCTGGAATGATATCAAGGTAAAATATTGGTGGGTTATTTAATTCTGCATGTTGCTTAAAGTCTCCCTGACTGTGCATACCAGAATTTTATTCCTTATAGTCATATATATTAGCAAGGTATTTAATATCTCAAGAAGTACTCATAGGAATAAATTTTGACCATGACATAGCTGGAGTGTCTGATTTGGACCATAGGTACTCCAGTTTATGAATTAGCTTTATTTTGAGGAGCCTTAGGGAATTTAAATGATTCTGAGAGAGAGCTTTGTGGCTACATGAGAAAAGAGCAGTCCAGAAATTTTGACGATACTTGTTCAACCAAAATTTGAGGGTTCTCAGCAAGGTAGCTCAAACTCCTAGAATCTGGCCAACAACTCAACTCCTAAGGATCGAATCATAATATCAGCCTGAGAGAGCAAGTGAACTTTCTCCATTCCTGCTCTTCACTCCTAATTGATATAATGTGAGCTTCTATAACTGGAATTCATATAGCATAACTAGAATTCTGAAATGCACTAGAATATTGAATATATCAACCTATCTTCTGTGGAGATTTATTTAATGTCTTTGACAAAGAATTCTATTTTGGTCAGTGTCTGAAAGGTCTGATAGGCATCACTAGTGCAAACTTTAGGACCTCCCTGAGATGTAAACATTTCTGGTCAAAGAAGCTCAGATGGGGCTTCTACTAGAGCAGATTCGCCACTGCTCTAGTCCAGTCTGCTTGTCTTCTCTCCCCGTAGCTCTTTCTTTCTCTATTATATCTCTTATTATCTTTATTTGCCTTTCTCTCCCTTCCATAAAATATTATGAGCCTTCATCTTTGTATATTATATTTGTCTTCATTTTTAAAATTGCTAAATAAAGCAATCTATTATCTATTTAATACAAAAGTTGGTGCTTTGCAATGTGTTATTTAATTCAATCCTCGCAACAACATTCCAAGATTAGTTAGGCTTATTTTCCAAGCTGTGATCTGTGTGTGTTTGAGCAACTATGTGTGTGTTTAAGACAAAATAATTTTCTTAGACCAGCTCTAAATGTGGAATGCCACCTTTTAATTGGATTGAGAAAGGATAACACCTACTGGAACATCTTAGACATTTCCTCTGTAATCATTTAGACCCTATTTTAATGTGTATTTCTCAGAATAATGGGGGTTTCATTCTAATGCAAACAGTTTTAAAAAGTTTATGTTAAACTGAAAGCCCCGGAATGAATTAAAATCACAAAGATAACAGAGTATAGTGATCCATCATTTAGACTGAGCATCTTTATTTCTACTTCTTTTTTTTCTTGTGTGTGTGGGGGATACTTCTATGAAGTAAAAAGACATTGCATCTGCTGTGTTTAGCTAGTACTGCTGATACTGTTTTAGTAAAGACTTGTCACCATGAAAATCAAAAGCAGACACATCATTTAAAATCCCACAATTAAGTCTATATATGCTTGTCAGCAGCACAGCTGTGGCATCTTTGATAATGTGGGTGATATATGTTTTCTTCTCAGCTTACTGAGGCTGTGGTAATGGAAGCCAAGCTCAAACATCAAAGAAAAGAGGTTTTCCTTTGTAGGAAAACATCATTACATTTTCACACCATTAGGGTGACAGAAGCATAGCACCTCCTCTGCATGAAGTAGATGCTTTTGATTATTTTTTCAAACTAAACACAGACTAAGAAGCATGTAATGCTGATCATTATTTGTGTATGTATTAATACCACAGGCCCCAAATAATGCCCATGGACTACTTCATTAACATTTTTTAGGAAATGGGTGGTATGTTAAAGAACTCACTAATTGAAAACTCATTTTAATTATTAGCAGTTACTTAGGCGTATCAGCATCTACTTTTATGTCTTTTAAAAGACATTCCCTTTAAAACTTGAAGTTTTTGTCACGATGGCCTCATAAAAGTCAGCCTCAGCAATTATTAAAGTGAGGACATCAGGCAATTTAATCTCCAACTGAAATCAGGACAAGATGCCAACAAATGACAGGCATGCCTATTATTCTACTTTTCTCCATGTTGTTAATGAATCATTTTACTAAATAAAAGGTACATATGCTTTAGAAACTGAACTTGCCAAAAGAAAAGTTTTACTTGAATAAAGCTGATATTGCCAAAGTGCTTATTATTTTCTTATGTAAGGAGGGTGAGTATCGGTAAGCCAAATGTATTTGAACTCCATACGTATTACTATCATTGTTGTTCACATACCTTCACCTTAAACAATGTGCTGTATGCAAGATAACATTGCTAAAATAATAGCAACAGTGGTGGTGATAAGAAAACCATCCAAAATCCACAAGGAAGAAAAAATTACTTCATCTACCACAGTATTTTACACATCCTGAGAAATGACCAGATGTAGAATGCAAGCTATCCATGCAAGCTATCCCACAGGGAACAAAGACAGCAAGAGAGGACACAGATTTTTAATGGTGAAACCATTTTCTGATTGGTTGGAATTTATCCATCTCTTTGTTAAAGCTGCTGAGAAGGTAGCAAGGCCATAATGGGACCCTGATCACCTGTCATTTATTTGATTTTCACCTACCAATATTCCTCAGATTAAATAATGTCATCATAAAATCTTGGCAGCTGTCACTTAGTTGGTAGTGGCTTATCAATATTCTTCAGATAATATAATGTTAACTCCAAAAGCTTTGGGGCATATTGTGGAATTAATCACATTGTTTTAATATCTCTAGTTTGAAATACAGCAAGTGTTTTCCTTACTATGACGTTGATTTTCAGTCAAAATTGAACTGCTATTTACGTAAAGCAGGTAATCATGTTCTTTAGGAAACATTCTCTTCTATTGATGATATAAAATAATTCATTACTTTAATAATGTTCTCCAGGTGATTTGATGCCTTGTGGTAGTCACGCTGATGACAATAGCAACAATGCTTGTTTGAAAGACAGAAAATGTTAGTATTTAGTCCATAACAGGCATAATTCTGATTTTGTTTATTATTTATGCTCTTTTTTCTATATATGTATTACTATCACAATGCCCCATATAATGCCTGCTGACTACTTCATTAACATTTTAGAAAAGGAGTGGGATGTTAAAAAGCTCACTAATTGAATCTCATTTCAATTAATTATTAGCAGTTACTTAAGTTTATCAGCATTAAATTTTATGTCTTTTAAAAGATATTCCCTTGAAAACTTGAAGTTTTCTTAATGATAGCCCCATAAAAGTCAGCCTCAACAATTATTAGTTTTACTAGTTTTGCCAAATTGCTGTTTATTCCCTTTCCTTTTCTTTGTAGGCTTTAAGTAATTCCAGTGTTATAGGGCACAGGGGATAAAAATAGATCAATGTAGCAGAATAGTGACCGCAAACCTATCTCACCCAATTAAACAAGAATTTCATATATGATGAAAATCCAATTCAATAGGAAAATAATGGTTTACATAAGAAAAGATGCTGGCACAATTTACTACTTAGTTGGAAGAAAATTAGAAGCATCCTTCACTTCGTACACAGAGATTTCAGACAGATTCACATTTGGTAGTGACACTTTACAATGTTAAAAACCTTAGAAGAAAGCACAGATTACGTATGTAAAGGTTACAGATTAGAGAGCCCTTCTCAGAGATAGGACTCGGAATCTATTTTTTAAAAAGAAATGTGTTCAAATATTTATAAATTAAAAACTTTATATAAATAGATTTCTATAAAAAAATTCAATAGAAATGATAGATTTGGGAAAAATGGAAATGCCAATGACAGGAAAAAACTAATATGTAAAATGAACACAACCCTTAAATAGTTAAAATAGTCCTAACTAATTAAACAATCCTATTAACGTTTGCAAGAAGATCAACCCTGTAACTGATAGAAGAAAATTCCAGGCTAACCATGTTTGTCCAGAATATGAAGTTTGCTATTTGGGAAATGCGACTTAAAGTAACACCGTCAGATTGGTGCCACTTAAAAAGAGCAATTACCTCTACTCTGGTGGGGGATAGGGAGACCGGTGCTCTTAAATACTGTGGGTGAAATGTGACTCACAGAGCAGTCTGGAACTAAATATAGAGATACCGAACCCTTTAATCAGCACACCTATTCCTGGGAATTGAGCCCATAGAAATAAAAGCACGGGTGTGTAAGATTTATGTCCAAGGAAATTAGTGCTGGAACATTTGTAGTGGGAACAAACTGAAGACAAAGTGGATGACCGTGAAAATGGTCTAATGGTCAAATAGATTATGTTACATCTTTACAATGGAATATTGTGATTCATTGAAAAGTGTAGATTGGGTCTTTGTCAGTTAATTTGGAAAGATTTTCAATAAGAAGATCGAGAATACCTTGAAATGGATATGATAGTTATAATTTCAGGAAATAAACACTAACTAAATTTCCCCAAATCTCTTTGTGGGTTGCTACGTCCGTGTACACATGTCTTTTGGCATGGAGGAGTTTAGGGAAGTCACATGGCAGGGTGCTGTCCTCGAGAGATGATGTGGTACAGTGAAGAGAAACACGGACCTTGAAGTTAAAGCTTCCTACATTCAAATCCTGGTATGTAATTTACTACCCATGTGACTTTGGTGAAGATATTTTTTTTCCTATGTCTTAATTTCCTCTTCTATCAAATAGGGATGATGCTAGAATATTTATATTTATATATATGTATATATACACACACATATATATATATGTTACTTTAACACTGTGCTGATTATATAGCTCTATAAGTTTGTGGGTTACAGAAGCTTGAGGAAGGAGGAGGCCAAGAAAGGAAAAAAAAAAACAAAGGAAAAACCACCACAGAAAGGAAAGATATACCAGGAGTCGTCTTTTGAAATACTTTGTTTCTCTGGGTGCCCAAGTTGGGCACCTAGCCACATCTTTAACCAACCTGCACTATTCAACCATCTGACAGACCCTCTTGATCCCTTTGTTTGTTGGAGATTGAGGCATGGGGAACAGAGTTACCAGTGTAACAGACTGGAGTTGACCTCAGATTATGGATGAGTGGATATTCTACTCAAAGTCATTGTATAATTGCTTGATGTTTCTGTCTGTTTTGGTTGCACAATTTGTTCTTCTTTACACACCATTAATACTGCCCTTGCTCTTTTCTTTGGTCATTGGCAGGGGATTGGTGGGTAGAGGCAAGGGAATAGAAATTACTTCAGTCTGATGTTTTGGGTTCTTTCTTCAGAGAGCCTCCGTTAAATTCTGACTTCTTGTCATTTTATCAGAACATGATTCTCCAGGGTTCCTTTGCATTTCTGTAACTGGTACTTACAGGTTTTTTTGAAATTTCTTTTAAGGAAATAGACTGAGAAGGTAGACAGTGCCTCCCTAAAAGGGAACAAAGACAGAGTCGTTTTGGACTAGTATAATAGAAATAGTATCTCCCTGTGGGGCAAGGGGCAGGTTTGTCTTTAGCTCAAACTTCCAAAGATTGAGTTTCCTATGTTAAAATGTTTCTTGATGTGATCGGAACTCGCTGTGTATTGTATGTAGCATATAAATGGTCCCTCACAAATTACTTTGAGGGACTTGTGGACAAGGAGAACTGATATGAATATGAAACTCATGTTACTTGCTGTGCCATAATTAACAAAATTGTCTCTGACTTAGGAGTATCACATCCCATGCCAATAGGTGTAAAACTGTGTCAGGCTAACTTGTTAACTTAGAAGTAGGGCAAATTTCAGAATTTTCACAGTCCTTGACACCATACTATAAAACATTTTTGTACTTTGGAGATGAGATGTGGGTAAAGTGCTCATATAGCCAAACTATAAGAAACAACTTTTAGAATGTAAATGAGACAGGAAAAAGTATATATATGTCAGTGTTCTCAAGAAGACTGTTGCTTCTATTTTGAAGAAAAAACAAAGCAGCATGTTACTGGCATAAAAGTGGAGACATAGAATAGAGAATTCAGATACAAAACGATTTGCCTATGACCAGCTGATCTCCAACATAGCAGATAACAAGATACACAGGATGTGCTTAATTTTCAGCATGAAAAGTAGCACCTGAACCAAACTCCAAATGGCCATACCTAACTGCATAGGAGACTTGGATGTGTGATCTTTGGATAAGTAGGTTGTATGCATAATTTTGTATGATTATGTAAATATGGGAGAACGGGTGTTGGGGTAAAACTTGCAATCAAGTTGGTTACTTATTCTGTAAATTAGCTTCTGGTTAAGCTTCATTAAGGAGCACTTCTCAAAGTTAGTGCTCTCAGAGGTAGGGTGGCTATGTATAGTCGAAGGGCAGTTTGATCTGAATATGGGAACAGGGAGAAAAGAAACATTTTGTAGCACGGCTTACCTGGCAAGGATAAAAGGTATGCTAAATTTTGACCAGAGATAACATCGAGTGGGAGGAAAAGAAAATTTGTGAAAGGACTTGAAAGTCGTGGTGTGTTGTTTATTGAATGATGGAAACAGTGTGATTCTATTAAGTGACTGAGCAGGAAAGTACTTTAACATTTCAAAATATTTCTTATGTCATAGAATATAATAACAATAACATGGGGTATTGTAGGATGAATAGAGGGAGCAGCGTGTGGCTAGTGGCAATGGGCTAGAGCATTCCAGTTCACCATACTCCAGCTGTCCACCCTGAAAACATCAGCATCTCTAACCTTCATTGTAACACTATGCTTTTCCACCCTGTTTGTGAAGCTGCAAACTCAAAGCATGTGTAGAGATATAGCTTTAGTCAAAGCTGTAAAGATAGAAGACAGAAGAAATAACAGCTTGGACATAAAATGACTAAGGTCATTGCTTTCCCAAACGGAAAATCATATACTTAAGTTAGCCTACCTTGGAGAATTCACTTACTCCTGGGTCTGGCCCTGGACTGACAGGCTTAAAAATATTGTTTGTCAGCCAACCAGGAACAAATCTGCCTCAGGGTGCAAACTTGTGCAGAACAAACTAATAGAGATTGATGAATAAAACCCAGAAAGCCAATCTATTAATTTACATGGAGGACTGAATGTGTCGAGAAGATCCAAAAATTATGCTTTTTGATCAATATATTCTGTTCTGTGGCAAATGTCATAAGGGAAAATTATGATTAAAAGTTTGCCTAGTGAGCCTGGGATAAGACCAAGAGATTAGGCTGTGTGGTCTTTAGGCCTGAGTGGATGGGTTGAGGTGCTCTGTGCTTTGAGGTACTGCACCCCAAAGTCTTGAAGATACACTTCAATGTCAGATGTGGAATCCACTTTGAGAGAGGTCATCTTGACAATATTTATTTGCCTTTTTCTCTCTTTTTAAAGAGATTAAAATATGACTTTACTAGAACATAGATTGCCTTAGTTGCAACTCTGGTCTACTTTTGCTTTCCTGAGGGATTGTACACAAGTCACTTTGATTAATCGCAAACCATTTCTATAAATTGCTGTTCTGATTCTTTGTGTTATGAATATTCTATGATTTGAGGGTGGTGGGAAGGAAATGGGAAGGTATGTTATTAGGAGCAAAAACAATTTTTGAGACCTATAAAAATGTTTATTAATATATTACTGGTCTCTAAGAAATATACTTTCTACTTATAAAGGCACAACTTACAGATAAAATCAGTATAAAATTTTTTAGGAAACACATGAATTGTAAAATACCAACTCTAAAAGTCATGACATTTATTCAGCAAAGGGGAAAATTCAAGCATTATATTTTAATCTGAATTCCTTAATACAGGTAGATTTAGGAAGGAGAAGCTGTCAGTTAAAAAACAATATATAATAAAAACCGAATGCACACATGCACACATACTAGATGTTTTTGTTTTATAGAGTGATATGGCTGCTTACTATTTATTAGCAGTATCCTTAAGATGGTGAGAAATTTGAGTTTAAAAAAAGAAATTTGGGTTTGAAGAAGTGAAAAATGTCTAAAGTAAAGAGATCAGGGAATATCTGTAAATGGCTGGAATAGAACATACAGAATGTCCTTAAAATGGTAAGTAATTAACTCAGGAAAGAAAGATACACACTCTATGTGGCTTTAAAGTTGAGAGAGAGAGAACTGTATGTATTAGAAACTTGACTTTCAGTTAAATGGAGTGCTTACTTTGGTCAGGTACTTTGCACATTTTAATCACATTTCATCTTTATGCTTTCTTTTTGAAGCAGGGTTATTTTACCCATGAGGAAACTTATGCTTAGAGGTGTTAAATATATTCTTTCAGTATTCAGCAATTATTTTCTGGCATAGTTCTGGGTGCTAGAGATACATCAAAGACTACGACAGACAAGGTTCTGATTTTGTGAAGCGTGGATTCTGGTAGACTCCAAGGGTAGAGCAGGGTCTCCAACACAGGACTGTCTGAAACAATAAGACAAGAGCCAAAACAATAAACTGCCTTGATACCATAGAATACTAAGCTACTTTTAAAGACAAAGTTGAATATTTAAATCACATCATTGTTCGCTCCTGTGAAATGAAAGAACCTACATTTTCTTTTAAAAGCCAGTCAAAATGAATCAACATGAAGGAAATCTGACATGGAACACAAAGCCCTCTCTAAGGTCTGGGGAAATCAATTCCACAAAGCAGCAAGTCCGTATATGGTGACGTTTCTTTCCAAGTGATCCATTGCTCTGCTGTGTCTTTTGGTTTCTTTTATAATGAAGTTCACTGGAGGTATTCTTTCCCTCATATGTAATTCATATTGAGTGTAATCCTGCTTATAACAAGTTTTTTCTTTATCTCTCGTGACCCTTTTTAAACAGGGTTGCCCTGAGAAAAGCAGTTACAAACTACTTGTAAGTAACATCTGAATGCACAAATAATCATTTCAGTTGTGGTAGCTTAAATCCCCAATGTGTCTCTCAAGTATATTGGTTCTCTTGTAATATTTTTAAGAAATATACCACCTTAACAGAATATTTACCTTGACTAGAGAATTACCTGTTCATCTCAGAGTAAATGATCTTGAACGAAACATTATATTGAAATGTAGTTATGGTGGTTTATTTCTACTCAGAATTATATTTTCATGTCCTTGCAGTTTGTTCTAGATATTGGATGCTTTTTTCATTTGAAGTGGATATTTTTTTCAATTTCAACCGCTTTTATGATTGCATTACTTGTGAATGTTTTTACACTTTTAAATACTTGGGTCTTATGACATTTTAAGTAATGTTAAACTTTAGCATTATTTTTGTGGGATTTAATATATAAATAAATTTTTGCATATTATATTTACTTAGAACCTACCAACTTAGATTTTCTACAGAAGCCAGTTGAAAAGTGAAAATTTCATTTGAAAAAACATTTTGACATTACTTTTCACATGAGTATTAAGTACTGGGATTTAAGATAAATCATGAGTATTAAGTACTGGATTTAAGATAAATTATATGTATTCCTCTTTTTGCTGTAGAAGAACTTAACTTCCCCCAAGAAAACCCAGAATTTCCTAATGATACATTAGCAAAAATTTCTTCACAAGGTAAATTTACTTATTTAGCTCTGAAGTCCTCAGCCATCTGGACAGTTCTCTGCCAAGTGTATATGTGTGTTATATCAATCCAAATTTAATCTCATCTTTATTTTTTGATATACAAGATCCATAATGATTTGGAGACATTAAAATATGACTAATAGAAAGTCAATATGAGGCAAAAAACAATTATTCTAGCCTAGTCAGCAAATTTTTTTGAAATTTTTTAGTACATTTGTGAATGTGCAATTTTTGGGGGGGGGGGGATTAATAACTCTCCATGTTCTTGAAAGAACTCCAAAAAGTCAGATGCTGAAATCCAGGCAAATCAAGGAATTTGTTTTTTCTTATGCTTTCCTTAGCAATATATAAAATCTAGATAAAATAAGGATCGGGCGTAGTCTCTAGTAGCAAAGAGAAGGCAGAGAGGAGGGAAAGGACAGAAGGAGAGAGGAATCTTCTTACAAAGTAGTCAGTCCAAATCTTTTGGGATATGGGAACAGTTTTTAGGTGTCAAGTATATATGTGGGTTCTTGAGGTCTTTTGGGACTATCTACTGATGCTTTTGCCTGGGTCTCTGTTTTGATAGTCCAGGACAGTTTGTGAATTTATGATCCTGAGAAGATACTGAGAGATCATGCAGTCCACAGGCTGACCACAGTATGTCACGAAACGTGGATCCAGTCCAAGTTTTGAAAGACCAGGTGTTTTGGAGTGGAGCAACTTTGGTTCAAATAACAAGATATGCAGACTTTACCTCTTTTAGCTTTCACTACCTTAAAAAAAATCAACCTTGGAGATTTACAGTGACAATAATTAGCATCAGGTAAGGAAAGGAAATAGTACATTTTGCAGTACTAAAATTGTTATTTTTGTTTCTTTTTAATTCTTGTATGTTAGACTTAAGGTATAAGGTGAATTTATAAACAAGAAACAAAAGGCTTAAAGGTTTAAGTTTATCTCTTAAAACTTAATTAATATGGAAAGTTACGAAATTTACAAAGGAACAATATTCATGGGAAGTCTGCAGTGACCATACTGCCCTGCTGTGATATGGTATTAAAATTGATCCATTTCCATCTGTCTTTATTTGGCAATGCCACTTGATCAGACACGACATATTATATCTAAAGAGCGTCTCCTGCTTCTGTTGCACTGTCTGCTGGTTTTATTGCCTGCCCAAGAGAGATAATGCTTCCTTTCGAGATATGAATGAATTATTTGGAAAATTATCTGCTTGTAGCTAATTCTGCAAGACAAGCTTGCCTGATAATCAAATGTTTTTGAATTGCTGGAGTTTAGCAAGGCAAACAAAATTTTAATATACCCATCACCTTATACAGGTAAATATTTATCATATTTAAAAACTTGCCAAATAATAATTTTTAGAAACTGCAATAAGATGCATAGTGTTTAATGTTGCTTTTAGCATTCAGAGTATCTGATCATTTGTGCTGAGAATTCATTCATGACTCATTTCACAACAATTTTTGAGTGCCTACTGAGTACAAGCCATCACTCTTAGTTTTTGAGGTCAATATTTGGAACAATTCAAAGTATAATTTTGATAAACCAAAGCTTTGTGTGTGTGTATTTGTTTGTTTTAACTCAACCCAACTGATCTCGATTGAATAAATTCAATTCGATATGTTGAATTGAACAGGAAAATTACTAAATGTTGCAGACATAGCTGGTAAAGGAGATAATAGCTCTTCCCTCATGGAATATTTTGTTCCACAAAAAAAAAAAAAAGAAAAAAAAGGAAAAGCAGAATACAACACTGTGTATAAATTATAAAATATGTGTGCAAATAGACAAGGAGTGAAAAGAAACTAGAAAAATGAAAGCAATTTTTATGCTAAGATGATAGAAATTAAGAGTATTATCTTAATTTTCAAATTTGGCCATAATGGTGTTATGGGCTAAATTAGGTTTCCCAAAATTTATATTTTGAAATCCTAACTCCTCGAACCTTAGAACATTACAGTATTTGGAGACAAGGTCTTTAGAGATTAATTATTAAAATGAAGTTAGGAGGGTGGGCCCTAATCCCATATGACTGGTGATCTAGAAAAAGAAGAGGAAATTTTGGACTTACAGAAAGAAGGCCATGTGAGGACATGGGGGAAGACAGCCATCTAAGAGCCAAGGAGAGAGGCCTGTCTTCCCTTTGTCAAAGCCCTCATCTTGGACTTCTAGTGTCTAGAACTGTGAGAACATAAATTTTTGGTGTTTGAGCCACCTGCCACCCAGTCTGTGGTGTTTTGTTATGGCAGCCCTAGAAAACCAACCAAATTGACATAACAAATGGTAAGAACCAAAAATCTTGAAAAAAGTCATTGCATTGTTTTTCAGCAGGCTGTATGTCTGCAGCCCGGGTTTCACCACTAACTTTCCCAGTTGCTCTGTGTCCTGCAAGTCACCTAACTTTAATTAAAATCAAATTTCACATCTATAAATCAGTAAAAATGTTCTTTCTACTTATGTCATCTGATGGTTTTAAGGATTGAACAGTATTCTAATATGAAAACTCCCTGTTGTCCACTTAGAACCACGCAAAAGTGAGAGACATTGACCTGGTAAAAGATCATCTTTTTGAGTTTCACGTAACTGTGCACACTGTATGCCCAAGTCAGTAATTTCATGGAACAACAGTTTCCAGGAAAGCCAATGGTCTTTAGTCAGCTATAAGCATTAATTTTTTATCTTTTAAATTGAATCAAAATGGCACTCAATGGTTTATTTAATTTTGATTTTTCTGTTTAGCGACTGTTTACTGAGTGACAATATAGCTTCAGGAAAAGAGATCACATTACTCAAAGGAGTTCTCTTGTTCACTTGATCATTTCCATCTTTTTTTTTTATTATCACATGGTAGCTGTGTACATTAATGCAATCATGGGGTATAGTATGGTGTCTTCATATACAATTTGAAATATTTTCATCAAACTGATTAACATAGCCTGTATGTCATTTTCTTAGTTATTGTGCTAAGACCTTTATATTCTACTCTTAGAAAGATTCACTTATACCCTTGCAAGATAAACTACAGAAGTGATCTCTGCAATAACCCTCCCTCCACCCATCCCCCCTCCTTGGCCTCTCCCCCCTCCTCATATTCTTAGGCTATAATTAGGTTATAGCTTTCATATGAAAGCTATAAATTAGATCTGTAATAGGGCTGTGTACACTGGATACTTTTTCTTCCATTCTTGTGATACTTTGCTAAGAAGAACATTTTCCAGCTCCATCCATGGAAACATTAAGGAGGTAAAGTCTCCATCTGTCTTAATGGCTGCATAGTAGTCCATGGTATACATATACCACAGTTTATTGATCCATTCATGGGTTGATGGACACTTGGGCTCCTTCCATGACCTGACAATTATGAATTGGGCTGCAATGAACATTCTGATACAAATGTCTTTGTTGTAATGTGGTTGGTCTTCTGGATATATACCTAATAAAGGAATTGCAGGATCAAATGGCAGGTCTTATTTTTAGTTCTCTAAGTATTCTCCAGACATCTTTCCAGAAGGAATGTATTAGTTTGTATTCCCACCAGCAGTGTAGAAGCATTCCCTGATCATTTCTATCTTATTGCAAGATAGAATCTAAATATTCTAGGAAGAGTGGAACCTCTTTTATTTTTTTAAAAAAAGCAAGTTATTAATGGAACATCATTACAATGTAAAGCCAGCTTTAATTTGAACTGTATTTCCTCTATAAATATGGAATACACTGGACATGTACAAAAGTTGTATGAAAAGCAGGAGAAGAGAGAGACTGGAAGAACTTCCTGGAAGTGTTCAGTCAGTTGATTGAAGTGATAAAGGAAATGGAAACACAGGGCAAAGTAAAATGATGCCTCAGTTGTAGATAAGAGGAAAATGGCCTGGGCAAAATGAACATGATTTGAATGCTGACCTCAAATCCAGAGTGAGTAGCTGGATCACTTTCTTTGTATACACTTTTCTTTTAATCTTATATTTTCTCTTTATTCCTCCTCTGGTACCTCTGCACTTTCATTTGAGGACTCTGCAGTTGACCTTCATGACTTCATTTTCCAATTCACATGCAACTATCACAAATTGAAAGACCAGCATCTGAACTCTAGCTTGCAGGAAATAAAGTTTTTTACTTTAATAATTCAAATAGAATTGGCTGTTTTTAGTGAAATAAAGCCACTGAAAGAGAGATTTCATCTCTGCAAGTGAGCCAGGTAGACTCCGAAAGTGACATTTAAAAAATATCGGGTAAGCAAAAACATGTTGCTGCTATTAAAATGTGCACTTTCACAAACTAAATACTACTGTCTCCAGGGATAGAGTGGCCTGCTAGTGATTTGCAATTTACTTAATAAAATCTACTAAAGAGATAAAATCAGGGAATCAAAAAATCATTGAAATGGTGCAATGGAAAATGGAAGTCTAATACAAAGTAAATGTATTATCTCAGGTATCAACCTGGATAAATCTTAATAGGATAAGGTTAGCTGGGAAAAACAAGTAGTAAAATGATACAGTGATTATGTTTATGAAAATATTAAAAAATATTTTGAAATATCACACACATTTGCATGTGTATGAAAAATATATAAGTATACTAGTATAAAGTATATTTGTCTATACTCATATATTTGTATCCTAATATACTATATACTAATAGATTTTTATATACATATATAAATGTATAGTCATGTTTTAAAAGATTTTTATGTATAATAAAGTATATAGTAAGGTAATATGTATGAAAATGATAACAAGTATTAGTGATTATTTAGGAGGAGAAAGGATGGAGGGTAAGTGGAACTTTATAACTTTTTACATAAATATTAATATTTTATTGAGAATTGGGGATTCTTTGAGGGTACAAGATGTGTCACACACTGAGACCCCCCACCCACCTCCCTCCTTCCCTCTCTCTGCCCTTCCTTTCTCCCCCCCTCCTTCCTTTTCTCTCTCTCTCTCTCTGCTCTCCCCTTTCCCCTCCCCCCCATGTCATTAATTGTCCTCAAGTCAAGATTGAATACATAGAATTCATGCTTCTCCATTCTTGTGATGCTTTACTAAGAATAATGTGTTCCATTTCCATCCAGGTTAATACAAATGCTATGAAATCTCCATTTTTTTAATGGCTGAATAATATTCTATGGTATACATGTACCACAGCTTGTTAATTTATTCCTGGGTTAGGGGGCTTTTAGGCTGTTTCCACATTTTGGAAATTGTAAATTGAGCTGCAAGTGTCCTTATGATAAAACGTTTTTTATCCTTCTGGATAGATGCCCAATAATGGGATTGCAGGATCAAATGGGAGGTCTAGTTTGAGTTCTTTGAGATTTCTCCATACTTCCTTCCAAAAAGGTTGTATTAGTTTAAAGTACTACCAGCAGTGTAATCCACATCCATGCCAGCATGTGCAATTTTGAGATTTTGTGAGGTGGGCCATTCTCACCAGGATTAGATAATATCTCAGGATGGTTTTGATTTGCATTTCTCTGATAATTAAGGATAATGAACATTTTTTCATGTTTGCTACCCATTCATCTGTCTTCTTGAGAGAAGGTTCTATTCATCTCTCTTCCACATTGATATACGAAATTATTGGCTTTTTTCATGTGGATTAATTTAAGTTCTTTATAAATCCTAGTTATTAAGCTTTTTTCTGATTCAAAATATGCAAATATCCTTTTCCAATGTGTAGGTTGTCTATTTGCTTTGGTTGTGGTCTCCTTAGCTGTATAGAAGCTTTTCAGTTTAATTAAGTCACATTTGTTTATTTTGGCTGTTATTTGTTATTTGGTTGTTATTTTGGTTGCAATTGCCATGGCAGTCTTCTTCATAAATTCTTTTCCCAGGCTGATATCTTCCAGTGTTTTTCCTATGCTTTCTTTGAGGATTTTTATCATTTCATGCCTTGAATTTAAGTCCTTTATCCATCTTGAATTGATTTTTGTGAGTGGAGAGAGGTGTGAGTCCAGTTACAGTTTTTTGCATGTGGCTATCCAGTTCTCCCAGCACCATTTATTGAATAGGGAATCTTTCCCCCAGTGCATGTTCTTGTTTGGTTTATCAAAGATTAGGTATTTATGTTGTTAGTTTCATTTCCTGATTTTCTATTCAATTCCAAATGTCTATGGAATCAAATATTCAAAAGTTATTAAGCTCAGAGATAGTAATGAACTATACCAATAAACTTTTGAACAATTTGTGCATTTTATTACGTTCTTAATTATGGCATAAATATTCCCTAAGAAAATTTGTAAAATCCAGTATAAAACATGTTTAAAAAGCCACAATATGATAGAAAGTTTTGTGACCAACACAGCGCAGAACGTGCTTATTCATGCTGTCATGTAAATTCTCCTATAATGAAGCTGGATCCTTTTCCTCAAATGTATTTATATTATAAACTCTTGGTGCTCTTTAATTAGTTTGGCCATCATCATTTCCATCCTATTTCCACTCTAAAGTTACGAGGAAGATGTAAGGGATCTGTCACACAAATTAATCTTGTCACTGAAAAGAATAATAATTCAAGCTCTCAATAAATAGCTTATCCTGTTGCAATAAGACAATAGGTTGCACCCATTAGCCTTGATGTCTTAGGAAAAGATGTTTCAGTCGAGCACCAGATATTTTAGCTTTCTGAAGGTAGAGCTCTCTTCTGATTCCATCTTTTAGAAATAAATAAGATTCAAATGAAAATTCCCTTCTGGAAAAGAATACTAAATTGATTTTAAACCCAGGTCAGGGGATTAAACATTAGAAAATAAACTTTTAACATTTCAGATACATTCTGAATGTGATAATTTAAGGACTTAAATCAATACCAACCCTTATCTGCAAACATTTAACCTTTGTCTTTAAAATACTTCCCAACCATTAAATTTACTTTTTCTTAAAATAGAAAGATATTTGAAGCAAATTCTGATAAAATGTTATCATATGTTAAATCTAGATGGTAGGTTCATAGGTGTCTTTTTCATTACATGGGGTTATTGAGAGAACTATGTATATAACATAAATACAATGTTCAAAAAAGTGATTGGTATAAAGTAACTGCTTAATAACTAATAGTTATCAGTGAGTCTATTATTGTCATGGAATATGAAATTTTTGCTTGGAAGTATACATTTTTAGAAGAACACTCAGTTTTTGTAATTGATGCTTTCTTTGTCAGTAAAATGCTAACCTGGGAAATTGATAGGTGATTAGGTCTCAATGGGCCTTTTATCAGAGGTTACAGACCTACATATTTCTGTGATGACCTTTCTTGTTTTGTATCTACCTGGGCACTATCAGAATAATCACTCCTTTCCAGATATTTTAGGGAAGATGTAGCTTTCTCCAGAGTGTGTATAAGGATTGCCTTATAGTGAGAGTTCCTCCAAGGGACTAGAAGAGAAACTTCTGTGAAGAAGACAGGCACACAGCCTACAGACATATGAAAAAATGCTTGTCATCCTTAACCATCAGAGAAATGCAAATCAAAACTATGTTGAGATATCATCTAATTCCAGTAAGATTAGCCCATATCGCAACAGAAGTATGAATCCCATCATTCTTTTATTTTCTTGAAGTACACACGTCTTCAAGAAAGACGAGATGTTGGCATGGTTGTGGAGAAAAGGGAACACTTCTACACTGCTGGTGGGAATGCAAACTAATACGTTCCTTTTGGAAAGATGTTTGGAGATCACTTAGAGATCTAAAAATAGACCAGCCATTTGATCCTACAGTTCCTCTACTAGGTATATATCCAGAAGACCAAAAAAATCACATTATAACAAAGATATTTGTACCAGAATGTTTATTGCAGCCCAATTCATAAGTAATTGGTAAGTCATAGAAGAAGCCTAAGTGCCCATCAACCCACGAATAGATCAATAAATTGTGGTATATGTACACTATGGAATATTATGCAGCCTTAAATAAAGATGGAGACTTTACCTCTTTCATATTTACATGAATGAAGCTGGAACATACTCTTCTTAGCAAAGTATCTCAAGAATGGAAGAAAAAGTATCCAATGTCCAGAGTTCTACAATGAGACTAATTTATAGCTTCCATATGAATGTACTCAATTGTACCCAATTATATACCCCAAGAATATGGGGAAAGGGGAAAAGGAGGGGTGGGGAGCAGGAGGATGGGTAGAGGGAGGGTGATTGATGGGACCACACCTATGGTCCATCTTACAAGAGTACATGTGAAACTTACTAAATGTAGAATATAAATGTCTTAACATAATAACTAAGAAAATGTCATGAAGGCAATATTAACCAGTTTGATGAAAATATTTCAAATTGTATATAAAACCAGTACATTGTACCCCAGCGATGATTTAATTAAAAAAAAAAGAGTTCCTCAGTGATTGTTAATAGCCATTATTCAATGTTTCCATAACAGTATTACAAAGGGTGATTAGAATTTAATGAATATAAATTTTGATAACAGTGGTCATCAAGGTTGAGGGAATGTTAAACATTTTTATTTTAAAATAATTCCAAAAAGGTCAATTGATTTGATCAGTGTCACAAAATGAGTTGCAGGTGAAGCTGGCTCTAGAACTTAGGTTTTTGGACTCTTTATTTGTTCTTTCTTTTTTTGTTTTAGACAACTCTGCATAAAACAAGACTTAATATGAACAAAATGAATTATGGCCCATCCTAATATTCTTTATGAGACATGTGTACTTCAAGAAAATAAAAGAATGATGGGATTCATACTTCTGTGTTATTTTGTAGTTAAAGAAATAGGATACAATTAATATGGGTGGGAACCTAAAGAAAGGAATAAGAATATTATAGAACAAATTTTTTGCATGGGTTGATTTTAATTCTTAATTGTTTCCTTATAAAGACTCTCCCCAAAACCTATGTACTTCAGGTAATCATTTAAAATATTTATAACTACTTGATGTATCATGGAAACAATATATGTAAACATTATAGTATTGCATATTACACAATTATATACACACACATTTAAAATACTTAAAATGATTTAATATTGCATTTGTTCAATTATGTCTTATGTTACAGGCGGAAGAGGTTGAAACAATAGATGAATAAGAAGTGAGAAGCAAAATGTGTTCCTTATTTGAATGAATCAAGTGAATTGTTCTCTGAAACCAAAATTGACTAACAACAGAGCTCACTTATTAAAATTTCATGCTCATTAATATTTTATTAAAAAACTTTTAACTACTAAATGACTATAATACTCTTTATAGTTCAAATGCCATTTTTTTAATGAATGTGTATGAATCCAGAATATATGATTTTTCTGATGGGATAAAAGATACAATCCACTAGTCAATTCAACAGAGAGAATCATGAAATTATAAAAAAGAACTTTAGGGAAGGATTTCATCCTAAGAAAACCCAGAGGAGGAAAAAGACTATCTTTGGCCTTAAGATTTTGGAGCTTTTCTTCGTATGTTTAGATTGTTAAATAGTTGATTTAATCAGGTTGATCATATAGAAGCTCATTAAAATCACCAGAACCTGGTATTAAGCTTTGCATTTTTAAAAAAATTTTTATTATTGTTGGGGTTTCATTGAGGGTATGAGAAACCAGGTTGCACTGATTGCATTTTTTAGGTAAAGTGGTAAAATCCCTTTTATAATTGTGTCTTGCACTTTGCATTTTTTGTTTTAGAAGTTATATTTATATATCTAGTATCAAGGCTTAAACTGTAACAGAAAAGATCAGCAGCCTCTGTGGGCCTGTCTACCAAGCACCCCTGTCTCTTTCCATCTTCCTCCCTGTACCTCCATCCAAGTTGTACCCTTCTACATGTTCTAACTTGTTTCTGGATCATACCTGATCAGTACATGGTTTGGTACCTGAAATAAAATATATTCCTGCAGAAGCTGGAGGCCTATTTGTCCAGAAACTGAAACTGTAATTTTTATTTCATCAGATCTCAGGCCTCATTGTTTGTCATAGGCACCGTTATTTAATTTCTCACTAAAAAACAAACAAATTCTGTTAATTAAACTATAATACATGTTGCTCTGTACTTATGGAAAGAGCTCTGTCAGTCTTATTCTACACAGATTAAAAAAATCTATGAAAAAGGGGTGGCCCCTGTGGCTCGAGGAATAGGGTGCTGGCCCCATATATTGGAGGTGGCTGGTTCAAACCCGGCCCCAGCTAAAAACTGGAAAAAAATAAAAAAAACTATGAAAAAAAGTAAAAATATATTCCTACATATATATTTTAAATATATAGTCTACATAGATTAAAAAATATGAAAAAAGTATAAGAATACATCAGTCTTCAGCATACACAAAAGGGACTATATAAGAAATTGGTCAAGATAGTGCTAATGCTAATTCTTTCAGGAATTTGACTTTTATGAAGTGCTTTTTGGCAGAATTGTTGATATCTGCTTTGTTTTCCATATAGCATCATCCTGTGTAATCACAGACAACGGTAATATAGTATTTCTTGACAGTTTTCTGTGATTATCTTTAGCATTTGCTTCCAAACTGCTGTGGACTCTCATTCTGCAGATTTTGCTACATAAGCTTGGTCAATAATTACTATATCACATTTACTGCCTGGCAGTGATGGGCTTGAGTAGGCTAGTCCCAGTCCCTACATCAGAACTACTACCAACAATTATAAGACATGCCCTGGTTTGGGAAGTGTAAAAATATGTGCATATTATATAATCAATGGCATATATTTTTTGACATTTCATTGTCAGTATTCATAATCAACAAAATATTTTAGAGGAAGCTTATGAGCTGTTGGTAACCTTTTCCCCACTGTGTGGAGAAAGCTTGTCTACTGCAGGAGAGAAGAGTGAAGCCCCCCTGGAGAAAGAGACGGGAGAGGCAGACTGAGTCCTAAGGCTACTGAAGCTCTGGTTCCAGTTGCTGGGATCCAACTTCAACCCTGTTCTTACATGACGTAGCTGTTCTGTGAAATACTTCTCTACAAAGTTCCCTTCCTGCCTTAAAATAGTTTGCTTTGGCTTTAGTAACTGGTTCGCAAAAGAATTCTCATAAATACAGCTTGTATAGTGTTATGTTATATCACTACACTTTCTTTTTTAATTTACTCATCTATGGCACATGGAAGAAATAAATGAGTTCACTAAAAGCTTATTCATAGTATTCACCTAGACAAATCAAACTGTGGGCAATAGGAAAGGATTTCTGTGTTGGAAAAGGCATCTGTTGATACAATGACAGTAAGAATCTCAGTCAGGTTGGGTGGACCCCATGCCTGTGAAGCCACCTGCCATATTGTGGCTCCCAAACTTTCAGAACATTTATGCTGGGCTATGCTCATCTCTATGTTGGAATAAGTGAAAGAGTTGGAATTCAGACCCGGCTACTCTGTTGACCTGAAAATAAGATGCGATGTGACAAATTCAGTATAAACTATTTCCCCCAGGATTGACTCAGAGGAGCAGATGGCTTTGAGAAGGAACTGTTTGTCATCCAACCAGTGTATTCACTGTTTAGCAAAATTGGCAAAGGGTGGTTAAACAAAGAGATACATTCTGTTAACAAAGCATTGGTTGTGGCCTCTTTCTGTCTTTCAGACACTCAAAGTCGATGCATGTGTATTTGATGTTTCTGTTGACTACCTGCCCTTTGTGCATTGTTTGGAATACAACTGAAAATAGTTTTTCATGGAAAAATTTGCTGATTTTGTTTCCTTAGGAGTCAGATAGGAATTTGCATTCAGTTTCAAGAAAAGGAGATTAGAAATGTAACTATTAGGTGAAAAGAGATTTGCTTGATTTAAAGACTGATGTTTTCATGTGTGCAGTACTGTGTCACAGTCTTTGTAGTCACATTACAAGATGAACCACACTGGCGGTGAGGTATAGTGATTATAGTGACGCACATATGCTAAGGTAAAACGTGGGCGACCTAGGATTTCTCCTTTGGGAGATTTATCTTAAAACTTCATCTCCTTTAGCCTTTGATTCTGCTTCTGTCAGATAGGGAACAAAGTCACACTCCCTTAAGGGCAATTTCCTGGGCTAGAAAACTTGTTGATAAAATGATTTTGCATCTTTGGGATAAAGGTACTGAATAGTGACAAAGATGTTCTTAATACTTGACTAGTGTGAATTCACTAATTCACATATGTATGTAAGTTTAAACAGATTAGAGGAAAATATATCAATGTATGCTCTCCTTTTCTCAGAAAAATATATTTTTTTAATTACTAGCATAATTAATTTGCAGTAAGGGGTATAATCTATAATTTAGATGAGGTATTTGGGAAGGAATTTTGTGTCCATAGCACCCACTGTATCTGTTAGACATATGATTGTTGCCACTAAGATTTTAAAAATAAAATACCAAACAAAATAGCAACGGGGATCAAATATTTACAGTGCTTTTCTTTTCTGTGTTTCTCCAGTTGATATGTTTGTTCATCACAACAGTCATTAAGAGATATATGGCTTGGTGCCTGTGGCTCAATCGGCTAAGGCGCCAGCCACGTACAACTAAGGTGGCAGGTTCGAATCCCCAGCCCGGGCCTGCCAAACAACAATGATGGCTGCAACCAAAAAATGGCTGGGCCTTGTGGCAGGTGCCTGTGGTCCCAGCTATTTGGGAGGCAGAGGCAGAAGACTCGCTTGAGCCCAGGAGTTGGAGGTTGCTATGAGCTGTGATGCCATGGCACTCTACCTGGGGGATAGCTTGAGGCTCTGTCTCAAAAAAAAAAAAAAAAAGAGATATATAAAATTAATCTAGTGGTAAGAGAGTTCAAAACATGTTCAAATATTCCTGGAAGTGAGAAGAGAACAAAGTAAATAGGACAGCTTGTTTTTTTTTTTTTTTTTTACTATCTCATTGACTTTTCCTTCTAATGACTCTAGCCTTGAAATTCTTTTGGTAAGACATTCTCTGAGACTTTGCAGAAGGCAGAGATGTACTCAGGCTATGGGCCAGACAGATCTGTGAACTTCAGGTGTGTCACTTAGTCTCCTTGCCTCAGTTTCCAAATATGTGAAATGCAGATTAAAATACCTTGCAGTAGTTTTGAAAGGATACAATGATCACAGTGTTTGTGAAGCATTTAACACAGTGGTGTCTTTTAGAAAGTGCTAAGTAAAAAGTAGCCCTGATGACTATGATGGAAATAATAATCAATGTGCTGATGGAAGAGAGTAGTCTCGTTAGTTTTCTGAAAACATAAAGAAGGGAACTTAAAATACTTCCATACTTATTTGTTGGCAAGAAAAATTCTGACCACTTGGTCTGAGTTTTTACTAAACCATCTGATGTGAGATTGTTGTCTTAGAATTTTTCTTTTTATGAGGTTCAACTCATATAGTCCTAAAATTCAATGTCCGAAAAAAAGATCTTGATTATATGAATTTGATCTGAATTTGTCTGGGTTGTAGATAACAGAATTTGTAGAACATGAGAGGTATAAATGAGAGCGAGGACATCTTTCCTTTTTTACTTTCTCCAGGTCCTCTCTCCCTCCGTAGAAGCCAAGGGAGCCAGATGCTTCTCCTCTGCCTGGGCCCTGGCTTAGCTGAATGGATGCTCTCATCTGGGACCACAATCGGGAGCAAGAGACACAGGTGAGAAACTCGGTAGTGATTAGTTGCACTATCAGGGGTGTCCAGTGGCAGAAATATTCAGCAGGGACAGTATCCATGGCACTGGCCAACTGACCAGAGAGGATGCAGGACCTGACTCTTCCTTGCTCTGTGCTTATAGCCTTTACCTGTAGTCTCGCTGGCTCTGCCTCCTGTCCAGTTTTTGAGCCTTGTTCTTTAGCTGTTGATTCTGATAGCTACTTGATAACCTTCAAATACATCTTTTTTAAATTAATAACTAAGTAAGTCATTAGGTTTTTTATTTGCATATAATAGATTTTTTAAATAAACTCAGTATCATTCATGCATTTAAATAAGTGGTACCTTTTAAGATAGCACATTTAGGGTGCTACTTTGAGTTATCTTTTTGAGTTCTGTAAGGATATCTGCTTTATTAATATGTGATCAGAACTGAGCCTTAATTATTTTGGCTTGTTAAGAAAATTAAATCAAAATTTAATTTGAAAAAAGGTAAATAGAGATGTTGGATAGAACATGCCTTTGACTCAGAAATTCCAAATAAGGTTTGGAACTGTTTTGGTCCTGGCCACATTGTCAAAGAAAAGTATGGAGTTTCTTTAAGTTCCTGCTTTTAAAGGTCTGGATATTTTAATTTTGATACATACACACATACTGTATTTTTCCCCAAACTAAAAAGGGCATACAAATTTTCCTACTTGGATTTTTTAGAAAAGTTTATTGTTCATAACATTTCAAAAGTGATAAAATTAAACTTGATGTATCTCCTTAAAAATAAGTCCAATGTTCTGGGAAAAATTAATGATTGTGTTGATCTCTGGTTATATCCAATTATGTTTGCATCTACAGGGTTTTGTTTCTTTTAATGGCAATGTGAGGTTATTTTTAACTTTGCAATGTTTGGCTTATACTGAACACTGAATGCTGTAATTCTCTTTCAAAACCATCATGTACCATTTTGACTTGCAACTGTAAAATCTGTAGCTATGAGGATCAGTTTTTCTTGAAAAGCTTAACTGTCATTACTATGTAAAAACATTTTCAAATTTATTATAAATTCATAGCAATGGATATACTTCCTGTCCTACCCAGTTGTCCTCATGACAGATACACGTAGTTTTAGATTGCTGAGGCTGTCTTGATACGGAAGATATGAACCTTGTGACATGTGCAGAGATGGAGCCTGTGCTTATTTCATCACACTCAAACTGCATCCTAGATTTAATCTTGTTAAATTATTGAGTCCAGTTCTTCACCTTGTTCTATACCTCCAACCTTTGCCATGGAAATTTACTGGTGTTCCTCTACCTTGAAATGGCCAGAGGGCGCTTTCTTACCCCTAGCTCTGGCTCCTGTGATGGAGCAGCCCGGCCTTGACATGGGCCCACTTGCTCTCTTGAGTTTGTGACCCCACCAGGAGAGAACATCCTGGTTCACTTGCTAGCCCAGGATGGCCTCTCAGGTCGACCTGTCAACTCAGGAGTGATAAATCCCAAGTTACTGTTTAATACCATTGAGATTTTGAGGTTGGTTGTTGCATAGCATCATGCAGCAGTAGCTAATGGTTTCCTGTGGGTTTGAGCAGCTTGCAGGAAAAGGTTAAATTAAAAACTAATGAACATTAAAAAGTGATCTCTAAAGAACTAGTTTTAAAGTCTATGAATTTTATATCCACATAAAGTTCATCTTATACATATGATACACCAGATGGCTGTAATACTGAACAGATGGGTAGATCACTGATTCCTATTGTTCTATGCATTTCAGTGATAAAATAAAAATGCAGAAATAACTAGAATATAGGTGATGGAGCTGCATGTGACAAAAGAATCTAATTTGAATCTTTAAGATTTTCCAAAACTATGCTAAATAGCCCCAAATTCCAGGGGAAAAGAGAAGTCCAAAGTTACCATTATATGATTGTCTACATGAGAAAAAGCAAAGTATTGTCTAGTTCCCTCAATTTAGGATTCAAGAGGGAATAAAACTTATAACTTCTAAACTTTATTATTTTTATTATTTGTTATAATTAAATGAAGGTCAAGTTATTCTAATCTTCCTTAACATTGTCTATTTTTAGAAATTAGAAGTAGTCTATGAAATTTTTAAGTAAGGTAGCAGCTCTTAAATAACAGGAGCTTATGAAAAAATATTCTAATTACATTCACATTTTTCTCTTTTATCATTAGTAAGAACAGCTTTAAACATATTTGTCCTTTTAAACCTATAACTCTCTTCTTAAATCTCTTAGTCATTTTAACTTTGTAATAGGCTAAGTATTCTTTGGTTATTATAACTTCATTAAAAAATGAGACTATATAGAATTGCTAGAATGCGACTGTACTCAATAAAGGCAGGGATTTTGTGAACAAAAACAACACCTAGAAATGTGTTGGTCCCACACACCTACACCAACAGGCACATAGTAGGCACTCAATAGAACACTGTTGAATAAATTGGCCTTTCTTGAATTCTCCTAAAGACAGCTTAATTTCTGAACTTATCCTTTGGAGGCCATTATGCAATGAGGACTAGTGACAAATTTTATGGATTAGAAGACTTAAGAGCAGCTGAAGAAAGCTTATTTCCTGCCAGGTTTCTGGGTGCCGGGCGTACGACAACATACCAGAGAGTCACTGCTATCTTTTTCCTGAATTTCTAATCCTCTAAAACTCAACAAGTATTTCTCTTTCGGTGAACAGAGTACTTCTCTGTTGGTGAATAGTACTTCTCTATTGGTGACATGCTCTCCATCATGTAATCTCTTATTCTCTTTTCTTCAAAGTCACAGATAATCCATTAGGGAGAAGTTTAACTTTTCCCTCAGCATTTGACTCTATTTCAGAAGGAAAATAAGTCACTGTTGGGGAGGAAGAAGATGGTCCATAATTGCTGACCGTGGTCCAGTTAAGGTAGTTTTTGCTCTAGTCTGACCTTTCATCTAACCGTTTCCATGTCATTTGTGCATTTTACATCTGCCTAACTAAATTCTGCACAGAATTTAAAGCTTAGTTCAAGTCTCATTCACATTATGAAGCTTTCCCTGGCTGTTTTAGCTCTCAATAATAACAAAAATAGTAGTAAATATTTATTATTATGTACCGGCCATTATCCTAATAATTCTCATACTACCTCAGGAAATTGAGTCTCAGTGAGGTCATGTAACCTGTCTGAAGTCACAAGTAGTTAGAGATTGGCATGGAAGCCAGGCAGTTGGGTCATAATTGGTCATCACATCTTCTAGTCCAGCTCTGTCCAATAAAACCTTCCTATACCTATGTTGTCTAATGTAGCACCTACTGGCCACATAGGACTTTTGTGAACTTGAAGAAGTATCACTAGTAAAACTGATGGGCTGAATTCTAAATTTTATTTATTTTAATAAATTTAAATAGTCACAAGTGGCTAATGGCTACTGTAGTAAATGTCCACAGCTCTAAATGCTTTTACACTGTCTTCTATATAAAAATTTGACTTCATACTTTTTCTGGATCTTACGCTAGAGTTGAGCATACAAAGATAAAATCGATGCCCTCTTTACCCTCCTAAACAAAACACACCTTTTTTTTCTTCTTTTTTTTTCCATCAGGGTTTCTTCTTTATCTTAACTGTGCATACATACCTTTTGGTTCAAAGAACTTACTAAATCAGAATTTCCATGAAAGGGAAAGGTCACAGGTGACTTGGAACACATTGAGATCAGTGAACATCATGGACATAGTGACTAGATCAGGGCTTAGAATGATCATATTCAACAGCTTCATTGGTTTGATTATTAAATATTGGATGCCCTTGCCCAAACTGTGAAAATTGGCAGCCTGTACACATGGCAGATTTAATAGAGGGAAAAAAGTGAATCAAATTAGTATGCTATGTATCTTTCAAATATTTGTGAATATATAGTGATTTATTTATCTATTTACTCATTTGACATGTATTATTTGGCACCTACAATATACTAGGCATTCTTTTAGTATTTGGACATATTCTAGGGATAGAAGAAGTTCTTATCCTCATGGAGCTTACATCATATTGTGGGGCAAGGGATAGTGCTGGTTGTGTAGAAAATGAGCAAGTAAACAAACAAATATATATTATGTCTGATCATGATAATTGCTGCAGAAGAAAATATGCTATGTTTTGAAGGGTAAGGAATTCTGAGGATGGGGGTTTGGGCAGGCAGGTTCTATTTTATGTGGAGTGACCAGAGAAGGTGTCACCATAAGCAAAGAGCTGAAGAAGGTAAAAGAGTGCCCCATGCAGATATGAGGATGTGGGGTGGGTTTTCTAGATGGGGAAAGAGCAAAACCAAAAGTCTCACGATGGGGGCATGATTGACAGGTTGAAGCCCTGGATGTTTAGGCTGTGTGAGTGGGATGAGGGGGGTAGGTGTGTCAGCAAGGGTGAGAGAAGTCTGTTGAGAAAAATCAGAGAGGTGTTAAGGGGCTATATATTGCTGGGTCTTGGAAGGACTTTGGCTTTTGTACTGAGTAAATTTGAATAAAGAAGTGACATAATCTGAGTTTGGATTGATTGTCAGTAAAAAGTATATTTAAAAAATGAACTAATGCAGCTTTCTCAATTCTTTTGAAAATGCAGCAACTACTTACTTTCCTTGCAGATATTATCTTATGTGCTTAATTTTGGTCTTAATGAAATAGAAACACCTATGGCTGCAGAGGTTGCTACCTATAGCAGCAGAGGGGCAGGAGGCCATGCTGGTGCTCAGGAAGAGGAAGAACCAAGTACAGGGCCTTGGAGGAGGAAGAACCAAGTACAGGGCCAGGGTTCTTCAAGGAGGAGATCCCCAAATGGAATGAAGACTCCATTTTTAAAGGCTATTCCTTTGGGTCTACAGTTCTTTGTCTTGAGTAGTTTGTTTTGATGTAGCAAACATTTACTTAGTATTTAATATTTTCTAAAGTTTTATTTTTTATGTGTATTTATTTATTTGAGTTTTACTATGTTCCCTGGGTAGAGTGCTATGGCATCATAGCTCACAGCAGCTTCAAAATTTTGGGCTCAAGCAATTCTCTTGTCTCAGCCTCTGGAGTAGGTAGCACCACAACACCTGGCTAGTTTTTCTATTTTTAGTAGAGATGGGCCTCACTCATGCTCAGCCTGATCTCAATGTCCTGAGCTTGAGGAATCCACCAGCTTCCACTTCCCAGAGTGCTAGGATTACAGACCCCAGCAGTCACACCCAGCCTTTAAAAGTTTTATTGATATATCAAAGGAATCTTCTTAACAACCTATGAGGTAATATCTACTATTCTGGTTTTTCAGATAACAAGCTGAGGCATTGTCTGCTGGGAGCTCCACCAGGTATGTAGAAGTCAGCAGGGGTAAATTCCTTCCTGAATGGGTGGCTGAACAAGACCTTCTTTAAGGTTCTACAAAATGTTAGAAATGTGGCAGAATTACATAAAGCATTTTCTGGATGAATTAAAAATTAAAGGATTTGATAAAACATTGCAGGTAGTATATTCAAACGTGCCTGAAATTCTGATTAGAAAAATTACTTTAAGCCAGAATTAAAGCTTTAGTTCTTCTAAAGACCCATTGTTATTACTGTTAATGATTAGCTTTTGACCAGTGAATTATGTGAAAACTCAACTCTCTCATTACTTGGTCTGGCTTGCACACCTGTCATAATCCATGCTCCAAAACACAGTATAATTATAGGATTCAAGTGCTGTCCTCTGTCCAAACTCTTTAAGGTGCTAAGCTTGGAGCTTTGAAAATGCCACCACCTTCTCTGAAGCAAGGAAAATGTTTCCTAATTGGGGCCTGACTTTTTCAAACAGAATCATTTGAAAAGGGAGGCCATATAAAAAAAGAATGAAGGTTATGACTAAGGGTCATAATAAAAATCTCTTAAGAAAATAAACTATCTGAATATATATGGTACTAAATTTTCTGCCCCAAACAAAGACCTCGGTGAATTAGTGCTCTGGGAACTTGAGGGAGGCTGCTCTAACACATACTGAAATGTATTACTAAGTGCCACCTGAATGTGTGAGGAAGTGAAGAAGACTGTAGTAGATCTCAGTGGACCAGAATAGGAGGAAAGGAATTCAATAATAGAATTAAATTTATGACAAAATGACCTTTTCTTTTTCCGGCCTGCGGTTGACTGCTACTGAAATGGTAACACTTAACATGGTCTGCTTTTGGCTCTAACCCACCTTACTTTCTTTTTAATACCTTCCATTTCTTTAATGACCATGATTACTTTGTTGCTGCAAGTGATAAAGAGTTGGGAGGATCTGTGATAGAGACTGCTAATTGTCCCCCATTATCCAATTCCTCCTCTTTTTAGCAGTTCAATTTCGAGGGTTTTAGCTGATCCTGTGTTGGCCATGCTGGTATCTGCTCTTCCTGCCTGCTTTGCATTTTGGTTTGATGTGGAACTGTCACCCTTCCCGACCTGCGGGAAGGGCGGCACTTTGTAAGTTTGGCGTATGAAAGGAGAAGAGAGCTATAGTAGCTTGAGAAGGAGGAGAATTTGGGCTGTAGTTACCACGATCCCGATTGAGAAGGTAATAATCTTATTAGAAGGGGAGAGAATAGGCTCGGGAGTGTCCTGGATTAACTCAGCCTTGTCAGGGTGGATTGAAAGAGGAGCGTTTGCCCCCCACAAGCCCATAAGTAATGAATAAACACACACACACAGTTAGAGAGAAAAGGAAGAAGTCTCAGACTTTATTGTGGAGGTTATTTATACTCTAGGGTTGGAGGGACTATGTGACTAGAGGCATGTAGGCTGAATATGTAAGTGTTCAGTAAGTTAGGAAAGCAGGATGTCTGTTTGCAGGGGAGGAAGTTATGCAGTCTTATGGTCAACTATGTCTGGATATAGGTGGAGGCCGTTAGCACAGTGTGCTATAGTATTCTCATTAACCCTTACAATTCAAGATGGATAAAGTACTTAAATTTAAGGCATGAAACGATAAAAATCCTCAAAGAAAGCATAGGAAAACTGTAGAGGACATCAAGAGTCAGACAACCTCTGAGCAAGATGATTTACAGCTGAGGGGTGGACTCTCCGGTGACTTGTCCACAGGAGCTCCTTATGGAGAAGGAGCCCATGCCCTCAGCACATAGTCATTGTTAATTACTCCCCTCACCTGTATTATTCCGTCTCAATAAAAGGCTGGTGCGGAGGTTGCTTGGGGCTACCCAGAAATTAAGGATTAGCCCGTCTCCCACAAGCTTGTACTTCTAACCCGTGTCTCGCCTGGTTCCTTCTTGCGGTAACTGAGACCTGGGCCATAGGGGCCTGACGGGTCACGACAGAAAACCACTGGAAGTTATAGGACTGGGGAAAGACTTTATGAAGAAGACTGCCATGACAATAGCAACAACAGCAATAATAAACAAATGGGATTTAA
>CAUYQV010055736.1:0-54528 GCA_963574575.1 Galagoides demidoff
TAAATGTCTTAACACAACAATTATGAGAATGACATGATGGCTATGTTGGCCAATTGGATGAAAGTATTTCAAATTGTATATGGAAACAACACACTGTATCCCATGATAGAATTAATGTGCACAAATATGATCTAATAAAAAATAAGCAAAAAAAAGAAATCCGGATCCATCATTTGTTAGCTCCCAGCAGGTACCTGTCTAAACCTCTTGAGCCTTAGTCCTCTCATCTAGAAAGTGAAGTTGCCAGTAGTCACAGGGTGGGGTTGCTGGGTGGATTAAATGAACTTGTGATGTAAAGGGCATACCAGACATTATTTGTTGCCCTGCCATTCTTCTCATATTCCTTTTCTAGTTTTTCTTTCTGGCCTATCTGCCTTTCTATTAGATGCCCCTCTTTCCCTTCCTCTATCCTTCTCACCCTCCCTTCTTTCCATCTTTTTTTTTTTTTTTTCCACAATGCAAGGTTGATTTAGGGCAATTTGGTTCAGCACATAGGAAAACTCAGCATAGTTATGAAATATATTTTGCAGCCTTCTTGCAAATGTGTGATAAGAGACTAGCTGAGGAGGTTGACAGCATTTTCTGTGCCACTGAAGTACTGGTCGAAAACTGGTTCCATATCTCTGCTATTATAGTAACTAAATACACATATATAATATTCCACGTAGTGAGACATATCCATCATAGATTTTCTTGTTATTTAAAAAAAATGATTTTTCTATATCAACACTACTTTAAAAAAATCATTGGCTTGAAGGAAATGTCAGCTAACTGGCTGGATATTGGTCCTGTGTGTGTGTGAAGCCTCTGCAAACACTCCCAGAAGGTGATGAGAGATGGTGTTTCATTCTATATTTCAACAACTCCATTGATTTGGAATATATTGAGTTATTATTTCAAATGGGTGCCACAACTGACTTTAAAATTGTTTCCAAGTCTTTTTTTCAGAGTAGGTGTTCAAATGTGATTCATTTAAACTTCATTGTTTTCTTTCTCTTTTCTGTATCAGATTCAATTTCCTATTCTAAGCTTTAGGACCACCTACATATCCACCTCCCTGGTCTCATTTAAAAATTTTTTTTCCGCTCAACTTTATTTGTTCTCATGAAGCAGATCATTTTAGCCACTGTGGCCTGTCTTCACTGAATTAGATTTCCCATTACTTTTCAAACTCTGACACCCATCTGCACCTGAGACATTTCTCCTCTTACCTTTTTTGGATCCTATTCAATGCTCATGTCATGCAAAGTGCTTATCTAATTTTTAAAGTCTATTGTGATTAAAAAGATTCCATTTAAAAAATCTATTTTAGGATTGTTTTTTTTTCCCAACCCAGCTACCCTATTCACTGACAAGAAAAAATATAAATGAGGAAATAAAGTTACTATTAACATGCATCTAGATTATGAAAGCTTGGTATTAAAAGAGAAGGAGCAAACTATTCCAGAATTAACTACTAGGGAAGAAAGAAAAATTTGGAATTTCTGTTACACATTTCTGGACAGGGGACAGGGGTTTAAGGGATTTTTCAACTTAATTTTTGTAGTCTGACTCTTATTATCTTTGATGGTCACTACATTTATATGTATGTATACACATATGTGCTTTTGTAAAAATGTCAACAAGAATATGAGAGTTCAGAAAGGAATGAGATGTAGAAGTTACCATCTTGGTGTGGTGCTGTTAGGCACACTGGGAATCCAGTACAGGTAGGTGCACTGGGAATCCATTACAGGCAGGTACACCAGGAATATAGTACAGGTAGATACACTGGGAATCCAGGACAGGTAGATGCACTGGGAATCCAATAGAGTTAGGTACATCAGAAATTCAATAGAGATAGATATACTGGGAGTCCAGTACAAGTAGGTACACCGAGAATCCAGTACAGTAGTTACATCAGGAATCCTGTATAAGTAGGTACACCAAGAGTCCAGTACAGGTAGGTACACTGGGAATCCAGTACAGGTAGATACACTGGGAGTCCAGTACAAGTAGGTACACCAGGAATCTAGTACAGGTAGGTACACTGGGAATCCAGTATAGGTAGGTGCACCAGGAATCCAGTACAAGTAGGTATGCTGGGAATCCAGTACAGGTAGATAAACTAGGAATCCAGTACAGTTAGGTACATAAGGAATCCAGTACAGGTATATACAGTGGGAGTCCAGTACAAGTAGGTACACCAAGAATCCAGTATAGGTAGGTACACTGGGAATCTAGTACAGGTAGGTACACCAAGAATCTAGTCCAGGTTTCTGAGAAGCTGCCTGTCTTAACAGTGGGGGAGCTAGCTTGCTTTTCAGGAAATTACTCCCATGGTATTATCAAATATGCTGGAAAGGCTGGTCTGTAAAACACAGTATAGTGTAGTAAAATTATTTCTCAATTTATGCCTAAGAAAAACTCTGAGACTACTTATAAGTTAGGTGATATGGAACTAGCCATCCCACCTTTTCAAGCTTTAGTTCCTTGTCAATAAAGTGGTTATATATACCTTCTTCCCTGGACTATTGGGAAGGAAATAGTGATACTTTTCTGATGATCTTGATTGATCAACTAATCAATTAATCAACAAATCAATAAATCAACTACCCAGCAAATGTTCATAAGGCATCTCTTATGTGTGTCATTTATAAACCATGTTTCTTTTGTGCTTATCTTGGTAGGTCTACAAAGACTTCATGTATATAAAATAATGTATAAACTTTAAATTCTAAGCAAATAGAAGGTATTCATATAATTAATAGTGAAGATGGCTCCGTTGCTTTGTTCATCCTGACCCCGCACCTAAAGCTGAAGTCTGCTTACCCTTTGTTGAATAACTAGTGCTCTGTGTACCTTAGAGAGTGTCAGGCTACAGGTGGTTGCAGCCTGCAATGTGAACCTCCTTCTGCTTTGTGTGGTGTTTGCCTGCCTGGGCCCTCCACCTGCAGCAGTGTCTCTGTTTCTGAACGCATTAGGGTGAGCCCATCACTCCTAAAGCTGCCGGAATCATTCTGATTAGCACTGCCCCTCAACACATATTACGTGTTCATCCCTTAAATACATATGTCATCCAGACACTTTTGGAATCCACTTGCCCAGTCCTTGATGGCCTCCCGGATTCTGCTGTAACTTCAGCCTTGGAGATAGATATTCAGCACATTTCCTATAATATTTTTTTTTTTGACTATAATGAATTTCCTCATTACTCTCTTCATCTTTTAAAATGCAATGTTGTCCACAAGGAGTGTTCCATGAAGATGTTATTAGGTTCTGACACTTGTGCAAGCATCACCGCCAGGATAACCATGCCGCCATCTTGCCAAGGACTGAGGAGATGCATTAGACTTGGAGAGATGCATTTTGAGAGGACGTTGAAAATGGTGCTGGGGAAGGCCTGTCAGAGAAACATGCAGCATATGGCAGATCTGGGATCCCTGGGAGAACTTCATAAGAGACAAAATAAGAGAAAGGGAAACTGATGAGGAGATGGCGAGTAACTGAGACATGAAAATTCAAAAGGGTGAATGGGAGAGCTCTGTCCAGGAGCTAGCGCTTTAGCACCACCTCCAATATGGCACGCGTTTCACTGAGTTAGGACAAGCTGCTATGTGTCCGTGTCCTTTACAGACTGAGGACAATGTCTTAATCACTTTTTATTCTCAGTATTTGGTGGATACCCTGACCATATTTTAAGTATTCAATGTTGTATTAGGAGAAAAGCATTAATTTTGCCTATGACCTTTTCTGCCTATAAACACTAAGCAAAGACAAGAAGTTCCTTGATTCTTGGCAAATTAACAAGTGAGTCTTTGATATGTGTTTTGTCATTTCAGTTATGTGCGAGAATAACTTCCTGCCTAATGATATCAGTGGACAAGGCAGGAGATGAGACCATTGAGAGAGACTGAGTCATGTTGGGGCGATCAATGAGCTTATGCTTAGTTTCTAATAGGATGAAGATGTATAAAGAGATTTTGCACAAAGGGGTGAGAATAGCAGCAGTGTAATTTAGCAATACCAGTGAGCCAGCATTTTGGAGACTTTGGGGTCATGTCAGATGATGAATATGACCTAATGGAGGACAGGAAAAGTGTTAGTTTATGGATAGAATTACAAATTATTTTAAAGGAAAATAAGAAAAGAACAACAATTAAAAATATCCCTAGAGACTGGAGATATTAATAGCAATAGTTAGCAACAGAGAAGTCAGTAGTACAAATATTTCCAGTATAGAAAGGAGCAGAATGGACCCATGGAGAAATGGAAGCTGTGACAAGGGCATTCTGGGTTTGAATTCCTGCTTTGACCTCGGTTTATCTCTGCTCTGGGTCTCAGCTTCTCTAATTGATAGGAAAAAAATGAGGGTTCAAACTAGAAGAGCTTTAGAGTCCCTTCTGGTCATCACTGTGGATTCTAGACTGATTCCTTTAGCTGCTCTACTATTAATATTTGAGTCCTGGAAGAGGAGCCCCAAGTTGAGTAGACAGCCCTGACAACTGAGGGTCATTTCTAATCATGGAAAAGAGGGTAGAGTGCCATGGGGTTTGGGATGCCACTGAGAATCAATTTCATGCTAACTCTCATTCTATGCCCTGGGGCTCTTTCATTATCAATAGGCCTATTGACCTGTGTGGATTTTTGCTTTATTCTGTTGGTGACCCCAGTGGACCTGTGATGAGGGGATAGCTGTCCAATTCCACCATACTGAGACAGTACAAAGCCTTTAAATGGAGATGTGGGTGCAGGGGTTTGTCAGGACTGTGCTGGGTATAATCTGTGTATGCAGATGTCAGAATAGGGAGAACCATAGCAGCTAATCAGAAGGAGAAAGTGTTCTGATGAGGAAGTAGAGTATTGGGAGGACATGAATGGTTTTTAGGGCAATTTCCTTTCTGTTGTGGCTGTCTGAAACAGAAAAGGGAGGGCAGAGTGAGATGGCCAGAGGGCAGGAGAATGGCTGATCTGGAGGCAGGACTGCAGTGTCCACCAGGCAGAGAGGATGGCGTTCTTACTGAGATATGCCACCAAGAGGAGGAGTGTTCACGAGGTGGCAGAGATGCCGTGTCAGGGCTCTAGTGCTGGACAGTGGGGCCCTCTCTGGAGTGAGGATCACAGGGGAGGCAATAAATAGAATTATATCAGTTTCAATCTGGTGCTGACATTAACCCGATTTCTCAGAAAAGTCACATCTTCTAATTTCAGGAAATTGTGCTGCAAGTAGGCAAGTGGGAGGCTTTGCTCTTACCCTCTCCCAGGAAGTGAATTTCACTGTAATTGCTTTTTATTTTCATCACTGAGTAAAATACTTCAGGGTCCCTAACTTCCTTTCAGTGCCCCAGGCTTTCATGTGGGCAACTGTTTTTAATTCTAATCAATAGGAGAGTAAACCCTGAGGAGTGTATTTAAAGTTTTGAACTGATTACAACCCAAAATCAAGCAAAGAGTTTCCAGATGCTGCAATGTGCTGCATAAATTCAATAAAAATTGCCATGCTCATTAACATCACTGCCTATTGTTATGGCCGTGCACAAATTCTATCTTTCATTGCCCATTTTGCTCCAGTTCTTTGACTTAATGATCCCCATCCAGGAGAGAAACTCCATTAGCATTTGCAGATGTCAGTGTAAATGCAGGAAGGGAATGCTTCAGGATATGAAATAATCAGGCAAGACCCTGGATGTCTTGCTGCTTGTGAAAAAAATTCCAGAAAAATAAAAGTTAGCTTCTGTTGGGTGCGAACAAAATCCTAGAGAGATACCAGTTAAAGCTTTAGTTACTTATTATGTTTATTTATTATCTGTTTCTGTTTATTTTTAAATTCACTCTTGGTTTCATCCTGCAAAGAATTTGTAGAGACTCACAACAAATGCTCATGCAATGAAATAGCAAAAAGTAGAATGGAGAAAGACAATTAGCAGCAGGGAAAGGAAATAGAATAATATATCTACTCCAGCTATGATAAGACTTCTGATTTGTCTCTGTGCTTCCTGGTAGACAAGAAAAGATGATGTATAATTACTGATTGTTTTCATGCCATTAGAAATCTGTAAGCATTTTTGTTTCTTAAAGGAAACAATTTTTTTTTTACTACCACTGCATTTCTTTTCAGTGATAAGATAGGATTTATTAGACAGAAAGGAATACAAAAGGAATGAAAGGCACCAGGGCCTCTGGCAGAGGGGGGAGACCCAAGTCCCTGTGTTAGTTATTTTTAAGAATGGAAACTATATATGGAACTTTGTAAAGGGTCATTGGGTAATATAATGTACAATGGCTTAATTTTTAAAATAATGATTGCAGTTACAAATATCATGTGCTTGCTTCTGGCATTGACCTTTGATATAAGAGCCAAGGGAATATTAATAACGACAATGCGGTATCAAAGCAGCTCTCAAGGGGCTCAACTTTTGGAAATTAACATCAGACTTTCAGAGGTCCAGCTTTATTTAGGCTTATAGAATAAGTGTATTTCTCAAGTTTGAAGACTAGATGAGCCTTTAAGTTTTATTTTGTTTATTTGTTTTGAGATAAAGTCTCACTCTGTCACCCTTGGTAGAGTGCTCTGGTGTCATCATAGCTCACAGCAACCTCAATCTCTTGGCCTCAAGAGATCCTCTTTCCTCAGCCTCCCAAGTAGCTGGGACTACTGGTGCCCACCACAATACCCAGCTAATCTTTCTATTTTTAGTAGAGATGGGGTCTTACTCTTGCTCAGGCTACTATCAAACTCCTGAACTCAAATAATCCACCCACCTCAGCTCCCAAAGTATGAGGATTATAGGCTGGAACCACCAGGCCTGGTAGCCTTTAAGTTAAAAATGATTTTTGTGGGTATTTTGCCTGGTTCTAGACAAGATGGAATAAGCACTCTGTACCCTGTCTCTCTCATGGAATGCAGCTAAAAAGCCTGGGTAGGATTCATGAAACAGCTATGTCAGGGCTGTAAAAGGCCCAGTAGAGTTTTCTCTAAAGCTAAGAAGGAGTGTAGAAAAAAAAGAAAGAAAGAAACGAAAAACCCACTCTTTTCACTTGCTTATTTATTTTCCTTTTCTTCTTTCCTTGCTTCTCGGCCCTCAAGCAAGCCTGTGAGAGCGGCAGGATTGCTCCAGCCTCTAGGAACTGAAGTAGTAAGGGTAGGAAGGCTGCTTTTCCAATCAGAGGAACTGTGATGATCCAAGTGAGGGTCAACTTCCATGTTTTTTTTCCCTTTCTGCACTTCTAGAGCTTGACCATAGCTGTGGGGCAGAGGTAGAAGGAGAAGTAAAATAAATTAAGCCCCAATATTCTGTCCAGATAATGGAAAAGTAGCACTAGAGGGAATAAGAAAGTACTCAGGAGATCCTTAAAAGGGATAAATTCAGGAAAGTGACTCCTAAAGTTGTAAATGAGCTCCTGGATTTTTCTATGAGCTTAGTAGGTGTGGTACTAATCCCCAAAAGCATGCGTGGACTTGGAGAACTGAACCATAGGATGCACCAGTGTCTAAAGTCCAAGATTCCTGGACGGTTCACTGATGGCACAGGCCTGAGTGGCACTGACAAGGTTTTGAGATCTTAATTAGCACTGCAGCCATGACTAGTGGAAAAGTGGTCGTGACTTCAAGCCTGGATCCCAGTAGTTAATTGTCTGCCAAGATAAAAAAAATTCATATTCTCTGCAGGATTTAAGCAAGACCCAGAAACACAAAGAATAGTATACAAATTGTTCAAAACATAATCCAAAATCATACAGCATGTGAACACTTAGATAATTTACATAGCAGATGTATATAACAGATGTAAACTTTAAGATGGCAGGATGCGGGAATGATTCAAGGAAGGCTTTAAGGAAGCTATTTTAAAAAGTGCTCCGACAATTAAGAGTGAGCACTCTTGAAATGAATATAAGAATAGAAAGTTTCAGCAAACAAATGGGAGATACAAATGAGAACCAATTGAAAATTTTAGGGCTGAAAAACTGAATAAATAAACTCAGTAACAAATGTAGTGCTAGATGAAAGAGCAGTGAACTTGAATACAGATCAATAGTGATTATCTAATTTTAACAAAAGAAGAATTAAAGTTGAGAACATGACTAGATCCTCAGGTCTAATGCTTATGACATCAGAATTCCAAAAGAAAAGGAGAAAGAGAGTGTGCAGAAAAATATTTGAAGAAATAACGATGAAAAGATTTCTAATTCCTAACTTGGACAAACAACAGAAATCAACAGGTTCCTACAACTCAGAGACCCATTTTGAGATATACCCCCAAAATCTTTGTTCAGACTCATCATAATCAAACTGTTTAAAAAATAAACACAAAGAAAAAAATCTTGAGAGTAATCAAAGAAAAATGATTAATTGCTCATAGAAACACAATTCAAAGGGATATAAATTTCACATCAGAAACTTTAACAGTCAGAACAGCATTTTTCAAGTACCAAAAAAAGAACTGTCAATTCATAGTCCTGTATCCAGCAAAAGTATCCTTCAGGAATGAATATGAAAAATGGCATTCTCACACACAGCACAATTAATAGATTCTGTTCCAATAGACCTGCTCTAAAACGATTATTAAGTTCTTCAGACAAAAAAGAAAGGGCCCAAGAAGACAACTTGGGTCCCCTGCAGTGAAAGAAGAGCACTAGAAATGTAGATACCGGGGTAAATATAATCAGCTGTTCTCTTATTTCAGTACTTTGAAATATATTTTGATTATTGAAAGAAAAAAAATCTCATTTTCTGGTAGGCTTTTCATTGTATGTAGGTGTAATTTGTAAGACAACTGCGATATAAATGGGGGGACTGACATGGTGGTCAAGTTCTGTGTTCCTCTCAAAGCGGTAAAATATTGATCCTAGCACTGAAAAGTTGTATGCATTTTGTATCACTATAGAAACCAATAAAAATTATACTAAGAGATACAGTTAAAAACTAAATACAAGAGAATACTAAAGAAATGTTTTAAATAATGCAAAAAAGGAATTAGAAAAGCTAAAACTACCCCAAAATTTTTTTTCTTGTACCAAAGGTCTTTATTGGTGAGGGAGAGATGCTGCAGAGCAGCACCAAGGAGGAGGGAGAAGAGGACAGAGAAGAAAAAAAACTACCCAATTTTAAAACATAAAGTGACGGTAACCAAGACAATGTGGCCCTGACAATAGGATGGACACATGGATTAATAAAAAAAGAATAAAGAGTCTAGAATTAGACCCACATGTAAGAGAAATTTATTTTTGACAATTATACAAAGGCATTCCAATATAAAGGATAACTTTTCAAAAAATTGTGTGTAGGACATTCATATGTAAAAATTTGCACCTTGGGTTGAACTTTATACCATATAAAAATTAATTAAAATAAATTATGCATGTAACTATGAAATGCAAGACTATAAAAATTTTAGACAAAAGTTAAGGAGAAAAATCTTTAAAAAGAGTTCTTAAATATGACACCAAAAGCAAAAGACAGAAATAAAAACAAAAGGATATATTGGCCTTCATCAAAATCAAGGCATCTCTGAAAGATACTATTAAGAGAATAAAAAGATAACCTATAGACTGCAAAACATTTGCAAAGCATATAACTGACCAAGGACTTCTTTTAAGAATATAAAAAGACTCTCAAAACTCATCAATAGGAAAACAACATAATCAAAAAGTGGGCAAAATATGTGAACATATGTTTAACCAAAGGGAATATATGAGTGACAAACAGATAAAAAGATGCTCACCATCACTAGCCATTGCCACCGTGAGATGCTATTATACAATAATGTACAATATCACAATGGCTGACATAAAAATAGCAATTGCTGCTGAGGATGCCCAGAAACACACTGGAAAACAATGTGACAGTTTGTTATAAATTTGAAACTGTATTTACCACATGACTCAGCCGTGCTACTTCTATTTACTCAACTATAATTTATGTTCATGAAAAGCCTGTGTATTGGGGGCACCTGTAGCTTAGTAGGTAGGGTGCCGGTCACATACACAGAGGCTGAGGCAAGAGAATCGCTTTGGCCCAAGAATTTGGTTGATGCCACAGCTCTCTACCAAAATCGACATAGTGAGAGTCTGTCTCTAAAAAGAAAAAGAAAAGCCTGTGTATTTAATACTTACCTCTTCTCTACTCATAATTACCAACAAGGAGGGGACAACTTAATTCAATGAATGTTAGGTAAACTACAGTACAACCATACAATGGAAGCACAATTTATCCATAAGAGGAAACGGACTATTGACACACAACCACTTGGGATTTCTAAAAGCATTTTCTTTTCTTTTTTCTTTTTAATTATTATGGGTACAGAATAGTTGTACATCTTTATAGGGTACATGTGATGTTTTGATATAGGCATACAATGGGAATTAAGCAAATCAGAGTAATTGAGGCATCATCATGTTTGGCATTTATGATTTCTTTGTGGCAGGTACATTCTAATTCCACTGTTTTAGTTATTTTAAAGTATGCCCTAACTTACTGTTGTTTATCCTCACTCTACTGTGTTATCAAATATTTTTATTCTATTTACCTACATTTTTTGCAGTCATTAACCATCCTCAATTTATTCCCCCCTCCTCACTACCCTTGCCAGTCTCTGGTAATCATTGTTCTACTTTCTGTCTCCAGGAGATAAACTGTCCATAATATTTAGCTTCCATGTCTGAAGGAAAACATGTGAGATTTGTCTTTATGTACTTGACTTATTTCACATAACATTGATATTCTCCAACTACATCATGTTGTAAATAGCAGGACGCCACTGTTTTTTTTTTTTTTTTCTTTTTTGTCGCTATATAATGCCACAATTTATCCATTCATCTACTGATAGACATTTCGGTTGATTCCAAATTTGGCTATTGTGAACAGTGCTGCAATAAACATGGGAATGCAGATCTATTTTCCATATACTGAATTGTCCTCCTCTGGAATTTGGCTCATGTGGCAGTTGTATTTTTACTTTTTTGAGGAGTCTCCTTGCTGTTCTCCCCAGTGGTTGCTCTAATTTACATTCCCACCAACAATGTACTAGTGTTCCCCTTTCTCCACATTCTTGCCAGCATCCATTATTGCCTGTCTTTTTGATAAAAAACATTTAACCGGGGAAATATGATATCTCATTATAGTTTCTTTTGAAATTCAACATTTTAATTTTGATATAAATTATGTCACTACTTTCCAAAAAGTATCTAAGATATTCCACTGCACAACATATAAAAATAGTAGCTGAGAAGCTAGAGATGATAAACTGTAAATAAGGCACAAAGTTTGTTTACACTCTTAATTGCATCCTAAACTATTTTATAATTCATATTTACAACCCCCCTCCCCATGAAGTTTTTGTATCCTGGATTACTCCTTTGTGTTTTCTGATATTTGGTATAATGTTTAGAAAATTCAAAAGAATATCTGTCTGAAAATGAATCGTGGGTGGATAAATATAAATCAGAAACTCAACATGAACTTTCTGTGCACAAAAAGAAAGTTGAAGAAATTGAAACCTGGTTCAAGTCTTAGAAAAGCAACCAAAGCACGGTGGATCTATTTTATTAATAACTGGTCCTCATAGGCGTGGAAAGACAACTACTATGAAAATACCATCAAAGGAGCATGGTATTCAGGTACAAGAGAAGATTAATCCAATTTTACCAGACGTCCAAAAAAATGATTTCAAGGAGATGTTTAATCCTGAATCAAGTTTCCATATATTTTCCTATGAGTCTCATTGCTTTTCAAAGAGTTTCTACTAAAAGCAACAAAGTATAATAAGCTATAAATGCCTGCAGAAGATCTAAGAACTGATAAGAAGATAATTCTGGTTAAAGATTGACCTAATCAGTTTTTTCAAGATTCTTGTATTTTTACATGAAGCTCTAAGGAAGTATGAGCCGATTGGCCAATGTCCTCTTACATTCATAATCTCTAACAGTCTCAGTGGACATAATGTTCAAAGATTATTGTTTCCCACAGAAATTCAAAAGAGTGCTCTATCTCAAATATTAGCTTCAACCCTGTGGCACCAACAATTATGATGAAATTTCTTAATTTAAAAGTGACCATAACAAGAATGGAGGAAAAATGACTGGACTTGACAAAACTTCTGTAGACTTGGTCCATCAAGGATATTCTGGTGATATCAGAAGTGCAACAAATAGCCTTCAGTTTTCTTCTTCAAAAGGACAGAATAATTTATGGTCAAGTAAAAAAGGAGTATGATTAAAAATTGATGCTGTACTGTCAAAATCAAAACAAAGAAAAAAACCCAATAGGGTTTTTGAAAATCAAGAAGTCCAAGCTATTGGTGGCAAAGATATTTCTCTGTTTCTCTTCAGAGCTTTGGAGAAAATTCTTTATCAGTGGTTCTCAACCTTCCAAATGCTGTGACCCTTTAATACAGTTTCTCATGTTGTATAATTTCATGGTTGGGGGTCACCACAAAATGAGGAACTGTATTAAAGGGTCATGGCATTAGGAAGGTTGAGAACCACTGTTCTACATTATAAAAGAGCATCTTTAATAGAATTAGACTCACCTCAGCTGCCATCTCATTTACCCGACTATATACTTCTTCAACATGAGGAGATAGTAGAAGTATCACACATGTCAGTAGAGTTATTTAATTTTCATCTTCACCACAACCACACAGATTTCTTCCTGGACATAGATGATCTCGTGAGAGCCAGTGAATTTCTGAGTTTTGCAGATGTCCTCCCTGGTGGCTGCAATACACACTCCTTACTCAGGGAACACAGCATGTCTATAGCTGCAAGAGGTGTGGTGCATTCCAACAAAGCTCGAGGATTTGCTTGTTGCCAAGTTGGAGGATCAACTTTTTGACCCTTACACAAAGACCAGTGGTTTCTAATGTATAAAAATATTGGGAAAATTGCTTGACAACAAAATACTTTTTGTTCCTGACTTCTATCTACCAGAAGGATTGCTTTAGGTAGTCTGGCTATTTTAACAGTATTGATTCTTCTAATCTATGAATGTGGAATATCCTCCCATTTTTTGGACTCTTCTTCATTTTATTTCATCCATGTTTTACAATTTTTATTATGGAGACATTTAACTTTTTTGATTATGTTTTTTCTAGGTATTTCATTTTATTTTTAGCTCTTGTAAATGTGGTTACTTTCTTGCCTTCATTTTCAGATTGTTTATTGTTGACATATAGAAATGGTAGTGATTTTCATATATTAATTTTGTATCTAGCAACTTTACTGAATTTATCAGTTCTAATACACAGTTTTTGGTGAAATCTTTAGGTTTCTCTAGATATAAGATCATATTATCAGTAAACAAAGATAATTTGACTTCTTCCTTTCAAAGTAGAATACCCTTTATTTCTTTCTCTTGTCTGATTGCTCTAGCTATAACATCTAGTACTATGTGGATTAACAGTAGTAAAAATGGGCATCCTTGTTTTGTTCCAGATTTTAGAGGAAAGTGTTTCAATGTTTCCCAGTTCATTGTGATACTAGCAGTAATTTTGTCATATATGGCTTTTATCATGTTGTGGTTAAGCTCCTTGTATACCTAGTTTGAGAATTTTTATCATGAAGGGATATTAAATTTTATTATTTTCAACATCAGTTGAAATGATCATGTAAATTTTATTTTTCACTCTGTTGATATGATGAGTCACATTGATCAATTTGCATATGTTGGACCATCCTTGCATCCTTGGCAGGATGCCATTTGATCAGGATAAATAATGTTTTGACTGTGTTGCTGAATTTGGTTTGCTAGTATTTTGTTGAGGATTTTTGTATGTATGTTCCTCTTATTTATTTTCTTCTTTTTTTTATTAAATCATAAAGAGGTAGATCATGTATACATTAATGCATTTAGGGGGTACAATGTGCTGATTTCATATACAATTTGGAATGCTTACAGCATACTGGTTAATATATCCCTCACCTCATTTACTTAATTATTGTGTTAAGACATTTGTACTCTATACTTAATAGATCCGACACGTACCCTTGCAATATGCATCATAGGTGTGATCCCACCATTCACTATCCCTCCATCTGACATCCCCCCTCCCTTACCACCCCCCCTCCTTCATCCTGGGCCATAGCTGTGATCTATTCTTCATATGAAAGTGTGAGTGTTTGTAAATTGGTTTAGTAATAGTAGTGAGTACATTGTATGCTTTCCCCTCCATTCTTGAGATACTTTACTAAGTAGGATATGTTCCAGCTCCATATATATAAACATAAAAGAGGTAAATTATCCACTTTTTAAGGCTGCATAATATTCCATGGTATACATATATTACAATTAATTAATTCATTCATGGGTCGATGGGCACTTGGGCTTCTTCCATAACTTGACTATTATGAATTGAGCTACAATGAACAATCTAATGCAAATATCTTTGATATAAAGTAATTTTTGTTCTTTTGGATATACACCTAGTAGGGGAATTGCAGAATTGAATGGCAGGTCTACCTTCAGATCCCTGAGCATTCTCCATACTTCTTTCCAAAATGGATGTATTAACTTGCATTCCCACCAACAGTACAGAAGTGTTCCCTTTTCTTCACATCCTCGCCAACATCTGTTGTAATTTTGGGATTTTTTTATATGAGCCACTCTTACTGGAGTTAGATGACAAAGTGGTTTTGATTTGCATTTCTCTGATGATTAGAGATGATGAACATTTTTTTCATGTGTCTGTAGGCCATGTGCCTATCTTCTTCAGAGAAGCTTCTGTTCAAGTCCCTTGTCCATAATGAAATGGGATCTTGTTCTTTTCTTATTAATAAGTTTGAGTTCTCTGTGGATTATGGCTATCAAATCTTTGTCAGAACATAACCTACAAATATCCTCTCCTATTCTGAGGGCTATCTGCTTGCTTTACTTACTGTGTACTTGGCTATGCAGAAGGTTTTTAGTTTGATCAGAACCTAGTAATGTATTTTTGGTGTTGCTTCGATTGCCTGGGGGGGGGTCCTCCTCATAAAGTATTCTCCCAGGCCAATTTTTGTCAAGTGTTTCCCCTGCATTCTCTCCAAGAATCTTTATAGTTTCATGTCTTAAGTTTAGATCTTTTATCTAGTGAGAGTCAATTTTTGTTAATGGTGAAAGGTGTGGGTCCAGTTTCAGTCTTCTACAAGTCACTTGCCAGTTCTCCCAGCACCATTTGTTAAATAGTGAATCTTTCCCCCAATTTATATTTTTGATAGGCTTATCAAAAATCAAATGATGATAAGTGTCTGGGACCATCTCTTGGCTCTAAATTCTGTTCCACACATCTACCTCTCTATTTTTGTGCCATTACCATGCTGTTTTCATCACTATAGATTTATAGTACAGTTTGAAGTCTGATAGTGTGATTCCTTGATTTGTTTTTATTTCTGAGTATTGTTTTGGCTACTCAAGGCTTTTTCTGGTTCTATATAAAATGAGGTACTATTTTTCCACATCTTTAATGTATTGCAGTGATGTTTTGATAGGAATTGCATTAAATTTGTATATTGCTTTGGGTAATATGGACATTTTAACAATGTTGATTCTTCCCAGCAATGAGCATGTATGTTTTTCCATTTGTTAATGTCTTCAGCTAGTTCTCAGAGTTTCATAATTCTCTTTATAGAGATCTTCACGTCTTTTGTTAGGTAAATTCCCAAATATTTCATCTTCTTTGGCACTACTGTAAAAGGAAAGGTCCTTGACTGTTTTGGGTACATATAAAGGCTACTTCTTTGTGAGTATTGATTTTGTATCCTGAGACAGTACTATATTCCTTAATCACCTCTAAGAGTTTTGTAGTTGAGTCCCTGGGGTTTTTCAGGTATAAAATCATATCATCTGCGAAGAGTGAAAGTTTGATGTCCTGTGGCTCTTTTTGGATATCCTTAATCGTCTTCTCTTGCCTGATTGCTAGGCTAAGACTTACATTACAATGTTAAAAAGCAGTGGACACAATGGGAAACCTTGCCTAATTCCTGATCTAAGTGGAAATGATTTCAGTTTAACTCCATTCAATACGATATTGGCTGTGGGTTTGCTGTAGATGGCCTCTATCAGTTTAAGAAAAGTCCCATCTATACCTGTTTTCTTAAGGTTCTGATCATGAAAGGATGATTATATTTATAGATTTACATATATTGAACCAAACATGAGACCCTGGGATAAAACCCACTTGGTCATGGTGTATAATTCATTTGATATGTTGTGGGATTCTGTTTGCTAGGATCTTATTGAATATTTTTGCATCTATATTCATTAAGGATATTGGTCTATAATTTTCTTTTCTTGTTGGGTCTTTCCCTGGTTTGGGGATCAGGGTGATGTTTGTTTCATAGAATGTGTTGGGAAGTATTCTTTGTTTTTCTATGTTTTTGAAAAGGTTAAATGATATAGGTACTAGTTTCTCTTTAAAGATTTGGTAGAATTCTGATGTGAAACCATCTGGTCCTGGACTCTTCTTTTTGGGAAAATTTCATATAGTTGATGCTATTTCAGTACTTGATAAAGGTCTGTTCAGCATTTCCAACTATTTCTGGCTAAGTCCAGAAAGTTGGCATACTTCCAAGTGCTGGTCAATTTCTTTCATAATTTCATATTTCTGAGAATAGAGTCTTTTGTAGTATTCATTATGGATTTTTCAAATTTATGAGGTGTCTGTTGTTATTTCACTTTTGTTATTTCTGATTGATATTAGGGATTTTAATCTATTTTTGGTTAGGTTTTTGATTCATTGATCTTTTGAATAATTCTTTTGTTTTCAATTTCATTTAATTCTGCTCTGATTTTAGTTATCTCTTTTCTTCTGCTGGATTTGGGATCAGAATATTCTTCTTTTTCCAGTTGCTTGAGCTGTCCCATTAAGTTATGGACCTCCTCTCTTTCTGTTCTCTTATGGAAGGCTTGCAATACTATAAATTTCCCTCTTAGGACTGCCTTTGCAGTATCCCACGGGTTCTGATAATTTGTGTCTTCATTATTGTTTTGTTCCAAAAATTTGGCAATTTCCTTCTTAATCTCTATGACCCCGATATTATTCATCATAAGGTTATTTAGTTTCCATGTCTTTGTATGAGTATGCAAGTTCCTGCTACTGGTGAGTTCAACTTTTATTCCATGATGATCTGAGAACATACAAGGAATAATTTCTATACTTTTAAATTAGCTGAGGTTAGACTTGTGACCTAAGATGTGATCAATTTTGGAGGATGTTCCATGGGCTGATGAGAAGAAGGTGTATTCAGTTTTGTTAGGATGAAATGTTCTGTAGATGTCAGTTAAATTTAATTGTATGGTGAAGTTTAAGTCCAAAATTTCTTTAGTTAGTTTCTTACTGGAGGATCTATCCAACACTGCCAAAGGGATATTAAAATCTCCAACTATTATTGTGCTGGAAGATATTAAATCATTCATATTTGTTGTCTCCCTTATAAATTGAGGAGCATTCTGGTTGGGTGTATAAATGTTAATAATTGAAATTTCATTATGTTGAGTGTTTCCCTTAACAAGTGACCATCCTTGTCTTTCCTTACATTTGTTAGTTTAAAGCCTAATGTATCTGCAAATAAAGTTGCAACCCCTACTTTTTACTGATTTCCATTTGCCTGGTTTATAGATGTCCATCCCTTCTCCTTGAGTCTATATTTCTCTCTTAAGGTAAGATGAGATTCTTGTATGCAGTAGATATCTGGCTTGAGTTTTTGTATCCAGTGAGCTAACTTGTGCCTCTTAAGAGGACAATTTAAGCCATTCACATTAATTGAGAGTATCAATAAGCCTGGTGGTATTTTGGGTGTCAAATTTTTTAAAAGTCCAGCAGACACTTTTAGTTTCATCACTGTGGAAATTGGGTTTTGATCAAGAATTTCAGAGTGAGTTTACTTTGATGGTAGGGCATTGTGCTGGCCATTATGGAGGATGGATCTGAGAATATCTTGAAGAGCTGGTTTAGTTATGGAAAATTTCTTCAATGTGTGTATGTCATTAAAGTATTTAACTTCTCTGTCAGTAATGAGACTCAATTTAGCTGAATACAGGATCCTGGCCTGAAAGTTGTTTTGTTTTAGGAGATTGAAAGTTCATGACCATCCTCCTCTGGCTTGAAAAGTTTCAGCAGAGAGATCTACAGTGATTCTAGTATTCTTCCCCTTGTAGGTTATGATTTCCTTATGTCTGGCTGCTTGCAGGATTTTCTTCATATTAACTTTGGTGAAGTTAATTCCTATAGGGTCTAGGAGATGCTTTATTTGGATTGAGACGTGCTGGAGTTCTGAAACTGTCTGTATCTGAATTTCAGTCTTATTTGCCATGCTTGTGAAGTTCTCCTCAATTATCTCTTAGAGTAGAGTATCTGTGCTTTTCGGAACATCCCTTCAGGGATTCCTATAAGGCAAATGTTTGCTCTTTTGGCGTGGTCCCACTATTCTCTCAGGGAATGATCAGTTTTTGCTCTCCACTTCTCTTCCTCTTTGAATGTTTGGGAGCATTCAAAAGCTTAGCCTTCAATGTCAGAGATCCTTTCTTCTGCCTGCTCCATTCTGTTATTGAGGGATTCTATTGTATTTCTTAGATCTTTGAGGGCTGCAAGTTCTTGCCTCAGTGAGTCAAAATCTTTAGGATTTTTGTCTTTGAATTCATTGAATTCTTGAGACAACTTTTGAATTACTCCTTGAATTTCTAATTCCAACTTTAGGTTCATTCTGTTAATCTTATTTGCAATCCAAATTCTGAATTCAATTTCTTTCATCTCAGCCATTTGTTTATGAATGGGATCTTCTATTGTGTCTCCTTTGTCATTCCTCCTTTGGGGAAGTTGATCTACTCTAATTATTCATGTTGCCAGAATTTTTCCACTGATTTGCCCCCATGATTATTTTTCATTCTTTGGCTAGAGAAGGTTAAAGTGAAATTGAGGGCTCCTGGTGTTTTAATTAACCAGCCATTTTGCAAAAGAACTAGGACTGGTGATTGTGGTTTTTCCCCTAAAGCTTTACAAAGGTCCAATTCAGTACTACAACTTGAAATTCTGGGGCCTGCTTGATGTGATGTGCTAGATGGCTCTGTCCTGTATTCAGCTAGTTTATATCTAATCCTAGTGAATCAGTGGCTTTGGGCTGAAATCTCAGCTGAGGAGATATATAAGCAACTAAGACACCCTCCCCCCCAAAGGCAACAGCTGAATGGGGGGAATCCCACAATCCTACAACAACAGAATCAGGGTACAACCTTGGTGGTTTCCCAGGTGATCAGTGCAGGTCAAGAGTTCCAAACCAATTGTTCTGATCAACACAAATGCAGATCAAGTGGGAGGGTTCAAAAGGTCTCTAGCAACTAGACAGTGGGGGTCCACTGGCAGCTCAAGTGTAACTCACTCCAATGTTTTGTGGAGTCAGAAAGGCCTGGCCAGCAAAATAGTTCAGGGGGGCTGGTGCCTCCTTCCCCACCTTGCGCCTCTCACATCCAGGCACTAGTAGTCCCACTAGACTGTGGCCCAGTTCCCTTCAATGAGCAAATGAGAGGGGAATTTGGGCCTGCCAGAATCAGAGGGAAGTTCAATGCCTTGTTGGCCAGGTGACCACATTCTGCCACCAGCTGGCTGGGGGACCTGAAGTCTGACTACTTCAGGTGCTCAATGGAAATTGAGGAGTGTTCCACCTGAGCTTGTTCCAAACCAGAGGTTAATAAAACAGCAAATGTTTTTCACTCTCAGAGACTGTGCCTCTGCCTAGCTGCTCTGCTCCTCTGGTATCCCTGTAATGCGAATTCTAGCTCCATCTGAAAGTCCACAGAATTGGGGAGGTGTCTCTCTGAAATTTGACCCTGGCAGGACTGCTCTAGTAACACTGATGCTGAGTGGTAGGTGTTTCCACTTGTGTTCCTGCACCACTGTGGTTCCCAAGTCTCCCACTGAGACTCAAGCCTCTGCCCACTGGGGCTTTCTTAGAGCTAGGCCAGACACCTTCCTCCCTGTGTCTTTCTGCAATGTTACTAGATTCACAGTTACAGCATAGCTGCGCTGCTGCAGTCCATGCAATGCCCAATCCTAACAAAGAACCATGGACATTCTGGTCTCTGCAAGGGTTGGGCTTCTGGACTGCCAGGCAGAGGGGAAAGGGTGGACTGGAAGTTAAATGTGGCAGGAAAAATATTTGTTCAACCTTCCTGCCAGACAAGAGAATGCCTGGGCTTACAGCAGGGACTCTCTGGAGAAGGAGTCCCAGCTTCCAGCAACTTGCTCCTATGGGGTGAGAGAAGGGTACTTCAGTTTACCACTCATCTAGTAGAGATCCCACAGCAAGCAAGCAACTCTCTTGGGGGAGGGGATGGACATGCATCCTCTTTGGGATGGGTTCTGTACCTGAAATTTCTTTCTTTGGAGTCACAGCTTACCTTAGCAGAGAAGAAGTGCAATCAGATCAGTTCCCACCCTTTAGCTTTGTTGGGTTCTTTCTGGCCATTATCTCTCCCTCTGGATGGGAGCTTATGTTGAAAGCTGGCTCCAGTCAGCCAACATCCCCCATTCTCCCTTGCTCTTGTTGAATGTAAAAGTTGGAATTAGGGAAAATAGCCAACCCAAGTATTTAGCAAAACACAAGACACATTGGAACAAATGAATAAACAAACAAAAAAGCAAACAGACACACAAACAAACAGACAATCAAAAATGAACAAACCAACAAACAAAAAAACTCAAATAGCCTGATGTAAGCACTCTCAGCAACCATAAGAGGAAGGGAAGAACATAAAAAAAAATAAAAAAATTAATAATAACTCCTACAAGAAAGAAAAAAGGAAAAAAATGAGAAAAAGGCAAAAAAGAATGAGCAAAGAAAAAAAGGCACCACCAACAAAAAATTATTATATATATTTATATACATATGTTTATATATTATATATATGTATATATATAAATGTACAATTATATGTTTGCCATAGGGATCAACTTTAGTAGGAATATATTTATGTTGCAATATACTTTTCTGGACACCAGGTGGCACCATGAGTGGTTCCCAGGCTTATACCTGTTTCCCAGCTTAGATTGTTCTTGGTGGTTGCCTTGTTACCCGCCTGGCACCTAGACCTTGCTGAACTATTGATTCCACCAATCTCAAAAAATCTTCACAGGCAGGTCTCACAAATTCTCCCTGCAACAGTTTCTATGAAGTGTGGGATATTCTAGGCCTTCTCTGAGCGTAGGACGACGGCCTGCAGGTGAGACTCAAAATGCCAGGCCTGGCCTATGTGGAAACGTGACTGCGGCAACCACCATTTCCCACATTTTAAAACAATGGCTGCTTCCTATCTTGGATCTTTCCTGTCTGAGTGTCTCTCCTGAGCTTAACCATGGTGGTGACACTCTGTCAAATTCTATTCGGGAGTCCACACTTCACTAATCTTTCCACACAATACCTAGTTTCCCCACAAACTGGGAATTATAATCCTCCATGGGGGAGCTGGTTGCCATCACCGTTGCTGGGGGCAAAAACTTTCCTGGCAGTCTCTGCAGCGCTGGATTACACTCCAAGTCCAGTAATCTGCCACCTTGCTGCACACCCCAAACTGCCACTCCACACCAATATTCCACACCAGGAATGATCTGCTTCACTCACTCTCACTTGTTGTTCTGGGAGAGCTGAGCTAAATGTCTTTCCCATCTGCTATCATGCTCTGCCTCTGTATGTTCATCTTAGATATTGGCCTGTAGTTTTCTTTTTTTGGTTGTTATTGTGTCTTTGTCTGGTTTTAGTGTCAAGGTAAATATAGGTCTTGTAGAATAAGTTTGAAAGTAGTCCCTCTTCCTTGATTTTTTGAATAATGTAAGGAGGGTTAGTATTAATTATTTTAAAAAAATTATTTCAGAATATTACAGGGGTATAAATATTACTATTATATAAATTGATTGGGTCATTTGAATCAAAGTTATAAGTATGCCCTTCACCCATATAGTGTGCATTGTAACTGTTGAGTATGAATTTATCCAGGCCCCCTCCCATCTGCTTGATATCCATTGAGTTTCACTTCCATACAGTTCACATAACTGTTGATTTAAAAGTTCTATTTGAGTATAAGCACATATGGTGTTTTTCCATTCTTAGGATACTTTACTTAGAACAGTGGTTTCCAGTTCCATCTAGGTCATTATAGAAATTACTAGATCACCATTAATTTTTTATGACTGAGTAGTACTCCATGGTATGCATATACCACATTTTGTTTATCTACTCATGTATTGGTGAGAACTTGGATTGTTTCCACATCATTGCAATTGTGAATTGTGCTGTAATAAACATTCTAGTTCAAGTGTCTTTTTGATTAAATGTCTTTTTTTTTCTCCATTTGGGTAAATATCAAGTAGTAGAGTTACTGGGTCAAATGGTAGGTCTCTTTTTAGTTCTTTGAGGTTATCTTCATATTACTTTCCCTAGTGGTTGTACTAGTTTGTAGTCCCACAAATAGTGTGTAAGAGTAAGAGTTTCTTTATCTCTGCATCCACTCCAATGTTTGTCATTTTGGGACTTCTTAACAGGAGCCATCCATGAATGGATCAATAAATTGTGGTATATGTACACCATGGAATATTATGCAGCTTTAAAGAAAGATGGAGACTTTACCTCTTTCATGTTTACATGGATGATATTCTTCTTATCAAAGTGTCTCAAGAATGGAAAAAAAAGTATCCAATGTACTCAGTCTTACTATGAAACTAATTTTTAGTTTTCTTATGATAGCTATAACCCAATTATAGCCCAAGAAGAAGATGAAAGGGTAGGGGGGAGGGGAGGGAGGAGGATGAGTGGAGGGACAGTAGTTGGTGGGACCACACCTACGGTGCATCTTACAAGGGTACATGTGAAATTTATTAGATGTAGAATATAATATCTTAAGAAATATAATTTCTTAATATAATAACTAAGAAAATGCCATGAAGGTTATGTTGACCAGTTAGATGAAAGCGTTTCAGATTGTGTGTAAAACTAGCACATTGTACCCCATGATTGCATTAATGTACACAGCTATGATTTAATAAAAGAAAAAAAGAAAAAAATACAGGAGCCATTCTCAGTGGATTTAGATTCTATTTCCCTGATGATTATAGACATTGAGTATTTTTTCATTTGTTTATTGGCCATTAGTGTACCTTCATTTGGAAAGTTTCTGTTCATGTCTTTTGCCCACTTTGTAATGAGATTGGTTGAGTTTTTCTTGCTGATTTACTTGAGTTCTTTGTAGATTCTTGTATTAGATGTATATCATACAAATATTTTCTCCCATTCTCTAGGTTGTCTGTTTATTGATTGTGTCCAGGACTGTGCAGATGTTTTTTAATTTGATCAGGACCCATTTTTATTTTGTTGTTTTGTGATGCTTTTGAGGTCTTCTCAGAAATTCTTTTATAGGCCAATATCTATAAGAGTTTTTCCAACATTTTCTTCTAGAATTCTTATAGCTAATGCCTTTGGTTTAAGTGTATTATCCACTGTGAATTATTTTTTGTGAGTGGAGAGAGGCACTGGTCCTGTTTCAGCCTTTTACATTTGGTCATCCAGTTTTCCCAGCATCATTTATTGAACAGAGTTTTTTTCCTCAGGTGTATGTTTTGTTTGCTTTATCAAAAATTACACGGCAATATGAGAATGGTTTTATATCTGATTTTCTTATTCTGATCTATGTGTTTGTTCCTGTGCCAGTTTCCTTTTAGTATAGCTTGACATCTGGTAAAATGGTGCCTCTTGATTTGTCCTTTTTGCTTAAGGTTGTTTTTTCCTCATTTCATGTGAAGCATAGAGCTATTTTTTCTAGATCCACAAAAAACAAATGATGTTGGTATTTTAATGGGAGATTACATTGAATCTGTAAATCACTTTGGGTAGCACAGACATTTTAACAATGTTGATTATGCCGATTTGTGAGCATGATATGTTTTTCCATCTCTTTACAACCTCTGCAATTTTTTTGTTTTAGGCCTTTCCTCAGTATTTGTGGTTATCCCTATAGAGGTCCTTCATCTCCTTAGTGAAATATATTCCTAGGCATTTTATTTTCTTTGTTGCTATTATGAAGGGTATTTAAGTCTTCGATTTGGTTCTTAGCTTGACTGCTATTGGTGTATACAAATGCCACTAGTTTGTGTATATTGATTTTGTAATCTGAGGCTTTGCAGAATTTATTTATCAATTCCAAGAGTCTCTCAGCAGAATTTGGGATTTTTTAGGTATAAGATCATATCATCAGTAAGGAGTGGTAATTAGTCTTCTTCTTTCCCCATTTGGATACTCTTGATTTCTTTTTCTTGTTTGATTGCTATGGCTAGAACTTCCAGCACCATGTTGAATAGAAGTGGTAATAGTGGGAAATATTATCTGGCTCCAGTTCTAAGTGAGAATGCTTTCAGTTTTTCCTTGTTTAGTATGATGTTAGCTATGGGTTTGTCATATATGGCTTTTATAATTTTGAGGTAAGCCCTATCTGTGCTTATTTTGTTAAGCTTTCGTATAATAAAAGGGTCCTGAATTTTGTCAAATTCTTTTTTTTGCATTTGTAAAGAAGATCATATGGTCTTTGTTTTTACTTCTATTCATGTGGTGAATTACATTTATAGATTTGTGTACATTAAACCATTCTTACATCTCTTGGATGAAACCCACTTGGTCATGGTGAATTTCTTTTTGATGTGCAGCTGTATTTGGTATGCTGGGATTTCATTCAGAATTTTTGCATCTATATTCATTAGGCATATTGGTCTATAGTTTTCTTTTATTGTTGAGTCCTTTCCTGGCTTTCATATCAAAGAGATATTGGCCTTGTGAAATATGTTGGGGAGGATTTCTTCCTTCTTGAAGTTATGAAATAATTTCTGCAGGACAGGTATCAATTTTTCTTTGTAGGTCAAAATTCAGGTGTTAAACCATCTGGTCTAAGACTTTTTTGTTGGAAGATTTTTTATTGCTGTGAAATGCTCCAGGCTCATCTTATGAATCTCCTGCCTCAGTTGTAAAATCAACCATTTCTCCAAGGAGCCCTGGTCTTGTTTAATGGAGAATGATATTAGAAATAAAGACCTGGTTGTTAGGAAAGCTCACTGTTACTGGACTGTTTTGTTTTAGGTCCTCTCAGATAAAAAATCAAAAAATATTTGTGTGTATACTAACCAATATACATACACATATCTATGAATATGTCTGTAAGTATCCATCTATATCTGTGTTACATTAACCATGAGTCACTGCTGTCTACAACACTAATGCAGTACCACATGAATTGTGTTAGTCTAGTCCTTTTGCTTATCTAATAGCCACCAACTCCAACATGAGAGTAGTAAGTTTTTAATATTTATCTTTATTAATACAAATACTGGATGCACACCTACTTTTTTGGTGCAGAGAAGATTGATTATTCTTTATAACAAATAACCACCCTGTGATTTCCCTGTGCCCTAACTCTTATTTCTAAAGGGACACAATGAGAGTTGGATAGCAAGCTTACACATACAGGATCTGTATTATGTGAAAGAAATCCTGAAAAAAAAAATTAATCCAGGTGCTCTCTGTATCCCATCCTGAAAAGACTCAACAAAACCTCTTTGCTTCTTGAGAATCATTATGGCTTCTTGCTCTGATCTTTTGAAATGTAAATATCTTTCTCTATATTTTTTGGTTCCAAAATGTTACTCCCCCTACACTTTAATCTTTTATTTTTAACTTTTTTTTTTTAATTTGAAAATATTAAGAGAATACAAATGTTTTTGTTACATGGATACACCAAATGATGTTGAAGTCAGGGCTTTTAGTGTGCCCATCACCAGGACAGTGTTCACTGTGCTCATTGGGTAGTTTTTATCCCTTCTTTCTCCTCTTCCTTCTTAGTTACCAATGGCCTTTACATCTCTGTGCCTGCATATACCCGTTGTTTAGTTCCGACTTATTGGTGAAAACATGTAGCATTTGTTTTTCCATTCCTGAGATCCTTCACATAGGATAATTACCTCTAGTTTCACCCAAGTTGCTGTGAAAGACATTATTTCATTCCTTTTTTTATGGCATGGCTGAATAGAATCCCATAGAACTCTGTAGTGTCTCTGTGTGTGAATATACATTGCCCAGTAATGGGAATTCTAGATCAAATGGTAGGTCTACTTTTAGCTCTTTGAGGATTCTCTAAGCTATTTTCCATAGGAGTTGTACCAGTTGTACCAATAGCGCATAAATTTCCCTTCTCTCAGTATACATGTTTGTTTGTATTTTTTAATAATGGCCATTCTAATAAGCATAAGGGAATATCTCATTGTGGTTTTCATTTGCATTTCCCTGATGATTAGTGATGTTGAACATTATTTTCGGAAATTTGTTTGTTAAATATTTGTCTATCTTCTCTTGAAAAAAATTTGTTCATGTCTTTTGCCCACTTTCTGATGGGGTTATTTTTACTTGCTGTTTTGTTTGAGTTCTTTGCACATTCTGGATATTAATCCTTTGTCAAATGTATATTTTGTGAATATTTCCTCCCTTTCTGTACATTGTGTGTTTGCTCTGTTGAGTATTTCCTTTGCTGTGTAGAAACTTCTTAATTTAATTAAGTACTATTTATTTATTTTTGTTATTATTGTATTTTCCTGTAGTTATAAATTCTTTGCCTAGCCCAGAATCTAGAAGAGTTTTTCCTATGTTTTCTCTTAGAATTATTATAGTTTTACATCTTGCATTTAAGTCTTTAGTACATCTTGAATTAATTTTTGTTTATGGTGAAAGATAGGGGTTCTGTTTCATCTGCATAAGGCCAATTAATTTCCCCAGCATCATTTGTAAAATAAAGTGTCCTTTCCCCAATGTATATTTTTGTCTGCTTTGTCAGAGATAGTTGGTTGTAGTTATATAATTTTTTCTCTGCATTCTTTATTTTGTTCCTTTGAATATCTTTACCTGTGCCATGACATTTTGGTTACTATTGCTTTTTGAGTATAATTTGAAGTTAGGCATTTTGATGCCTCCAGATTTGTTCTTTATACTTTATAAAAAACTATTCAGGCTCTTTTTTAAGCTCTAAATGAATCTTAGGATTATATTTCCTAGATCTTTAAAATAAGACATTGGTATTTTGATGAAAATTATGTTGAATCTGTAAATCATTTTGGGTAGTTTGGACATTTAGTGATTCTGATTCTACAAATCCGTGAGTGTGGGATTTTTTTTTATTTGTATCATTTACAATTTATTTCATCAGTGTTTTGTCATTCTTACAGAGATCTTTCACCTCCTTGGTTAAGTACATCCATAAGAATTTTATTATTATTATTATTATTATTATTATTATTATTATTTTTGTAGCTATTGTAAATGGTATTGGGTCTTTGATTTTTCTCTTGGCTTGACAGTTATACAGAAATGTTACTGATTTTTGTGCTTTTATTTTGTAACTTGAGATTTTGTTGAATTTATCTATCAATTCCAGGAGTCTTTTGATTGGATTTTTAGGATTTTATAGACATAAGATTATGTAATCAGTGAACTGAGATTGTTTGGCTTTCTAGTTCACTTTTTGGATGTCCTTTATTTCTTTCTCTTGATTATTTTGGCGAGAACTTTCAGTACTATGTTGAACAGAAGTAGTAACAGTGGCAACCCTTGTCTTGTTTCAGTTTTCAACTTTCCCCCATTCAGTATGATGTTGACTGTGGGCTTATCATATATGAATTTTATAATTTTGAGGTATGTTCCTTCTATGCCTAATTTGTTGAGTTTTTTTTTTAAACATGAAAGGATGCTAGATTTTCCTGAATACTTTCTCTGTATCTATTAAGATGATTATATGTCCTTTGTTTTTGCTTCTGTTTATGTGGTGAGTCATATTTATTGACTTACATATGTTGAATCATCCTTGCATACCTGGAATGAAATCCATTGATTATGGTGAATTTTCTTTTTGCTATGCTGTTGAATTTGGTTTTCTAGTATTTTACTGATAATTTTTTTTAATCTATGTTTAAGAAGTATTGGTCTGTAGTTTTCTTTTTTTGTTATGTCCTTTCCTGACTTTGGTATCAAGATGATCAAGTCATCATCCCCATGTCCCTCCAACCTGCAAAGCACATCACCTCTCTTCCCTTCCTTTCACTTTGAGAGCCTCCTGTTACCTCTCTTCTGATTCATGATGCTCTCTCTCAGCTGATCTATATGAAAGTGGATTTCCACTCATTATGTCCAACCCTCCATGTGAGATTGTTGTGTATAAGCTACTTCTAGTTCACCATCTTGGCCCCTAATATAAATCTCTGTTAGCAAACTATAACTATTGCTTCCATCTTTACAACCAGTGGTGTCTTTCTTATTCTAGATCTTTGCATCTCTTGAAATGTAAACACATAATCTCTGAGAGGTAAATCTCTCTGGAGTTCTCTCTATCTAATCTATCACAAATTACTTTCCAATATTTGCTTTTAATTGAGTTCCAGTTTAACAAAATTTGCTCAAAAATCCCTAACTCAGCAGAAACATAAAAGTATTTTCACTATAGCCCTACATACTAGGTAGGAAAGTATACCAGATGAGGAAAGTGAGGCATAAAGAGACTAAAATTTGCAAAATTCAGAGGGCTGAAGGTGGAATTTAAACTGAATTACATTTGAATTCCAAACTTAGGTTTCTCCAGTCATTGGTTTGCTCCAGAAGACTTTCTTGGCACTCAGCTGGTGATAGATGTTTAAAGAACATGCAAAACTTGTCCCTTTGACTTTGCTTTTTGTTCATGCTCCTTTCTTGGTCCAAGAACCTTATATTTCTTCATTAGTTAGCTCTGCAGGGTTTAGCTTTCTATTTAATTCCAATATTTATTCAGGAGTGACTTTGCATTTTTAATATTTTCATGTATTTCTTAAAGTATTTTTGAAATACTTTAGAAAGATTAGGTGATACTGGAATGATACTCCGATAAGCAAAACTATTATTGCTGTCTCTGGGAGTAACATCTCAGCTTAATGTGAATAAATAGCTCATCTTCAGCTTTAAACCTAACAGTAGTTTCCCACATGTCTTTCTTCTTTGGGACCCAAATCATGTCATGCTCATTATAACTTCATATTTTGTTATTCCTGTTTCCCTAAATGGCTTTTATTCATGCAATAGTAATGTTCAAGGTCTGGGTGTATGGCTAGGAAATAGTAATTCAGAGGGGTGTAATCCCCCAATGGATTTTCTGGGTAATGAGGTACAAGACCAACTCTACAGCTGACATTTTAACAAGTGCAATGTCCTCAATCTTACTGCCATGCAGGGGACTCAGGAAAACTCTGCAATGTCATGAAGTTTTCCACATTACTTTAGAGAGTTTTGTGCCTTTTGGTTACAACTTGTATTTGGCACCATCATTTAATTCCTAACAATTGCCTGTGCGTTCAGGAATAGAATGATAATGCAGCCTCTTTTTATAGAATTTAAAAGGGCTCTGGACAGTTCTTGTAAATGTTCACCTGCATGCTTAATTTCCTACCGTCAAGGCATTAGAATAAAAGCCCAAAAGAAAATAGCTCACCAGTCCTGGTTTATCTGGTTCCTGGAGTGTGCTTTGTCACGGCTGCAACTATAGTCCTGCAGCTGGGGCAGCCTCGCTTTTTGCGGGTAAGACTGGCTGACACACCACGGGGGAACAGGAAGTCTTCTCAATCAGTATCTAGGCTTCCTGTGGAGACACAGCCCTCTGCTTAGCTTCAGCGGCCATGCTGCCTGTAGTTAACACAGTTTCATTCTTTGGAACTCAGACGTTTAGAGAGCTGCATGAAGTCTCTACCCCAGCAATCTGCAGTCATCACTGAACACCACACAATGGCACGGCTGCTTTCGCTACTATGTCCAGTGGCTGCCATCCAGCATTCAGGATAGTCCAGCATTTAAGATAGTTCCCCCAACACTATTTTGACAATAAGTGACTTTTTGGTGATTATTTTAGTATTTATGCCTTCTTTCTACTAAAGGTTTGACTATACTTTGGTGCCAACTGACTGCATTTCTGACACTGTTTTAGAAATCTATTTACTTACTGCCACTTTGTTTGAAAATCTTACAGTTGTTGAAGGTACATGAAATGTAAGAATGGTTTTTTCCAATTTAAGATAACTGTATTCTTTTGTATAGAAGAGGGGCTCCTTGACCAACAAAGTCTATTCCCTCTCTTTACAAATTGAGGTACAGTGATGGGAATAAAGATCTAGTTAGGATTTTAAAGAATATGGTTTACCTTGTTGACGTGATTGATAATAACTCACTCAATTTCAGTTTATTCAAACAACCTGGGAAGACTCTGCCATTATATTCCTTTGGTTGGGAAAAGGATGAAACCTTCCTTTTCATTGTTCAGTCATTTGTTCATTCATTCACTCATCTGTTCATTCATTCATTCCAATCAATAAGTTCTAGGTCAGTGGTTCTCAACATTCCTAACGCCACAACCCTTTAATACAGTTTCTCAGGTTGTAGTGACCCCCAACCATAAAATTATTTTCATTGCTACTTCATAACTATTATTTTGCTACTGTTATGAATTGTAATGTAAATATCTGATATGCAGGATGTATTTTCATTGTCACAAAGGGGTTGCAACCCACAGGTTGAGAACTGCTGTCTAAGTGGAGTGTGGTAGGCAGAAACTGCTGGTCTCAGCCTACAAAGAGGATAGTAGCAAAAAGACATGGTCCTTGCAGGTAATTGTACATCATTTTATGGAATAAATATATTAATGAATGAATGAATAACTCTTTCCTCTTGTTTTTTTCTGGTGATTGGCATCTTAAATATTAAGAAAGAGGAAATATTCATATACTATTTTAGAATAAGCAGATCAGAACTTCTATATAGGATGGAAGCAGCTTCTACATTATATCCTTATCTAAGTTTATTCATGGAGTAAGAAATGATAACAACAGTAGTGATTACAGTAGGAATAATAAGTGGTAGAAATAGTCTCACTAACCAGAAGCCTGAACAAGTGTACATTTTGTTTTTCAGAGCTGCAAATGACTGCATTTAGAAAGTTGAAGCTGTTACTTGCCCATCTGTTGCAAACTTCACAGTTCTTACTTAGGATATATTCACAGAGCAAAGCATTGTTCTTGGTGTCTTTGCGGATTTTCATATTCTGATTTTTGTTCTACTCTGACTAAGAAAGAAAATGGCATCTTTCAATTGTCCTTGGGGGGTCACACTTTTATCAGCCAAGTTAACCATGCCCAATCCAATTCTCAAATATTTTTTGGTAACCTCTTATGAGAAAGAAGCTCTGCCATGTTCTCTGGGGAATACAAAGATGAACGAGACAGGGAAATGAAGAATGTGCACAGGTAACTGCAAAGCAAGACAACAAGATAAATGCCTGGAGAGTACAAAACAAGTCCCGTCGTCACACAGAAGAGAGGATATATATTCCTGTGCTTCTCCGAGAAGGATTTATGAAAGAGGTAATATTGACTTGGAAATCGAGAATCTTTAGAGTTTGGACAGTTAGAAATGAAAGTGAAGACAATTCAGGGCAGAGCAAACTTTATCATCAAAGACCGTTTGTTCATTTATTTATCAAACATTTTTTAAGCACGAGTGAGTGGCACATAGTTGCAATCCACAAGTAATTTGCAGTCTATCTGAGAATACAGACACTTACCTAATAAATAAAATGGGATATGATGAATTTGGTAAAAGTGGTGGGTTCCAGGAGCATAGAGATGGAAGCAGTTTTTTCTGACTGGAAGGGACAAAGATTACATTTGAGCTGCCTTGAGGAAAAAATAGGAATTTTGTGGGCAACAAGAGAGAGAATGGCATTTCAGAGAGAGGAAATATCATGTGCTCATTGTTTAAGCCAGTGTTTCTTAAAATGTGAATTTTGGACCACCTCTGTCAGAATCCACTGGCAGCCTTCTAAATCAGATTCTTTGTCCCATCCCAGATCTACTCGACTATTATCTCTCTGAGTATAACCCAGCATTTGCCTTCTAAATATGTTTCTCAGCTTGATAAAAGTTAAAATTGCTGATCCAAGGACAAAGTGGTAGGGCTCATTTGGGGAGTGAAGAGTGGGTGGTGCAGTAGCTCACCCCTGTAATCCCCCCACTCTGGGAGGCTGAGGCAGGTGGACTGCTTGAGCTCAGGAGTTCGAGACCCGGCTGAGCAAGAGCATCCTCCCATCTCTATGAGAAATGGAAAAGCTAGCCAGGTATTGTGGCAGGTCCCTGTAGTCCCAGCTAGTCAGGAGGCTAAAGCAAGAGGATTGGCTGATCCTGAGGGTTTGAGGTTGCTGTGAGCTGTGACACCATGGTACTCTATCTAAGGTGACAGACTGAGACTCTGTCTCAAAAAAAAAAAATGTGGCTTGGCCCAACTGGAGAGGTGTGTGAGACTGGATGACAGCCTGAGAGCAAGGGGCAAGGCCGTCCTGGTAGTCAGTGGAGGTGCCCCCTCTGCAGTGTAGCAAGAGTTGTGAGACGAAGTTAGAAGAGCCAAGGGTGCCAAACTGGGAAGGCACTGGAATAAGCGTTTTGTCCTCAGACGATGGGGAGCAAGTGCTGCAAGTCAGTGAGTGAGGTGTGTAAAATGTCAGACTGTGTGGGGCTGTGTGGGCACCCTCGATGTTTCTACACTTCCCACCGGGGCCTGCTAAACAGTATAGTATAGCATTTCACACAGGTGTGGAAATGACTGCTGTTTTTCTCCTACAAATATGCAAGTTTTTAGAAAGCATCGTAAAGACAATGCAAATTCAGTGTCATATTTAATACATTTGTCAGTTGTGATCTTGACGTTACAGATCCTCTTTGCAGTGTGTATTTTATGATTATACCTTTGACTGTTTACAGGACAGCTGAATATGCATGAGTTGTATTAATTTGCAAATTTGATGAGATAATTTCCAATTGCTTGGGCCATCAGGTGAGACAGTGGAGCATATTGTCTGGTCCGTTAGTCCAGGGCCTCATCACAGTGTGGTTGTGTGAGCCTTGACCACTCTGCTGTGTCACATGGGGAAGAGTTAGGCTATGCTGACTGACAGTCTCGAATTTGGGGACTTTCAGCTGTGTGTGGTGAGAGAGTGAAGTAGTCTACAAAGTCTATCCTTAAAGCATTCTATAAGCTTTGTGTTCATCTGCAATCACTGTGGCATCTCCTTCTTGAAGGTCATTGAAAATGTGCCCTCCTGGCCCCCAGCTATTTGCACGTCTGGAGACCTTACCGGGCACTCTTGCCCCTGCCTCACATTCCCTTCCAGGGATGCCCCTTACCTGTGGCAGAGGTGGTCTGTGTCTCACTTCAGATCCACCTAGGAGTGAACCTGCTCTGGGGTGGAGAGAGGGACAGAGGAGCCCAGGAGCTCAGCAGCCTGAGTCCAGGGTGTCTGTCTGTGATCCAGTGCAGATGGGCCGAACCTGCATCTCCCTGGTCTCACTTCCATGAGGCTTAATCTGTGCATCATCCACAGAGTGGCAGCAACCCTGCAGATAATCTGTGCATCATCTGTAGAATGGCAGCAACCATGCAGATAATCTGTGCGTAATCCACAGAGTGGCAGCAACCCTGCAGATAATCTGTGCGTAATCCACAGAGTGGCAGCAACCCTGCAGATAATCTGTGCATCATCTGTAGAGTGGCAGCAACCCTGCAGATAATCTGTGGGTCATCAGCAGAGTAGCAGCAACCCTGCAGATAATCTGTGCATCATCCGCAGAGTGGCAGCAACCCTGCATAAGGACAAGGTAGGTTCTGGGGCTGAGAAAGCAATGTGGGACTCTTTAAGCTCATCTTGGAGGCATAGCTCAAGAAGTGAAAATTCTCTAGAATATACCTTGGGCTACTTCTTCAGATTTTAAAATAATTTCATTTTCTGCCCCATGGGTGTTGATTCCCTTTCATACAGCACAGCTGATGGGCTGGTTCAGTTCTCAGGTCTTTTCTTGACAAATCAGCAGCACATCATGTCAGCCTGGCACATGATGCTGTTTGTCAGAGTGAAGAGGGCTGGAGGCTTTCAGGTCTCCGTGCACGCACTGGAGAAACCATCGGTTTCTAATGAGGGTGGGCTCTGCACACGTCCCGCACAGCACACGTTTGCCAGCACACAGCATGGCAAAACTGAAGGGGGCTGCCTGGGCTTGCTGTGAGGCAGGAGATCCAAACACTGGCCAGGGTAATTGAGCTTTGACTATAATTGCACATGTTTGGTATCTGGTCATGGTCCTTAACATGGCCATGAGAAGGGTAGGCCAGCCAGAGGGGCTCTCTGAGGATCTGAGAGTGGGGTCTAAGTGTGGCCCTGACACATTCTGCCAAATTATTATTGTCAGGGAAAAACAGATTTAGCTGACAATGCCCAGAATGGAACTATACCAATTTAAAGCAAAATATCAGGCACATGGGATATATAAATCTCTTGTGGTATGGTTCGAATCTTCACAAAGTTTCCTGATGAGAGTGGCTCTGTGTGACTTTTTTTTTTTTTTTTGAGACAGAGTCTCACTCTGTCACCCTGGGTAGAGTGCTGTGGGGTCACAGCTCACAGCAACCTCAAACTCGTGGGCTCAAATGATCTTGCTTCAGTCTCCTGAGCAGCTGGGACTATAGGTGCTCGCCACAATATCTGGCTGGTTTTCCATTTTTTAGTAGAGATGGGGTCTCATTTTGCTCAGATTGGTCTCAAATTTCTGAACTCAAGAAATCCCACCTGCCTTGCTCTCCCAGGGTGCTAGGATTACAGGTGTGAGCCACCACTCCTGGCTGGATTCTCTCTGATTTAAACCTCCCAAATGATATATATGTACAACAAAAGTACAGAAGGAAATCGTTGTTGGGATAATTTATTCCTTTACATATATAAAATAGATCTGTGGCTTCTTCTGGTGCAATGGATATTTCCTTCTCCCCATCTCAAGGAGACATCCCTCACCAACTGTCCTTCTTGGTACCAGGGGGGCCTTTGTGGGCAGCAGAATTTGCCAAGACCTCATGGCTATTGCTGATGACACTGAGGTGTGTCAAGGAGGCATTGTGCTGGGAACCTTCAGGGGTAAGGAATAGAAGTGAGAAGAGGGCTAGAGCAGGGAGGTCACACTGAGGGAGATACGTTAACCGGGCTGTCCTTAGTTGGATTTCTGTGGATGAAATTCACTCTGTGTGTGAAAACACGTGTGATGGGGGAGTCTGCCTCAAATGAAGGGGGTGGAATGGCAGGCAATGTCCCCAGAGCACCTGTACCTGAGCTGGCGGGGGCCGAGCCGCTCCTGCCCCTGGCCGGGCAGGTGGAGGATGGTCCTTTCAGAGGGAACTGATGATGTCAGATAGTGCTTCTCTGAATGTTCAGGACGCTCTGTGATTCTTCATATCTTTGCAGGGTTCTGGAAGGAGTGTGGAAGTGAGTGAGCTCCAGTAGTTATTGGAGTGAGCAAATTTCTTCTCAGGTTTTCAGTTGAGATTAAATATGATTTAGGAACCTGGAAAAAATGAACATATGCCCAAATCTGTGGAATTCATATGCACTGTAAATACAGCCCAAAGCAATTTACTAGGAACACTTGTGTTTAATAATCACCACAAAGTGATGCCTTTTGCAGAGAGTTGGAGGGCAGGTGCCATCCTCATTCTGGGAACAGGGAAGGGGAGCTCTGAGGGTCGTGGCTCTACAGGAGCACAAGGCAGGAAGTGCGAGCCGGTGTCTGGGGTGTAGGAAGCCTGATTCTCAGCTCAGGGTTTTGTCCCACACCACAGACCTGAAAACAAAAGTGAAATACAAGCTTTTAAATGTGGGGAGAGAAAGTTTGAGTGTCGGTATTACGGTGCTCTAGCAGAGTTTGACACATGGGGTCATCACTTTTCAAGAGACATTTTTTTTTTCTTTGAGACAGAGTCTCACTTTGTCATCCTCAGTAGAATGTTGTGGCATCACAGCTCACAGCAACTTCAAACTTAAGTGATTCTCTTGCTTCAGCCTCCTCGGTAGCTGGGACTACAGGCGCCAGCCACAATGCCTGGCTACTTTTGGAGATGAGGTCTCTCTTTGGCTCTGGCTGGTCTTGAACTCCTGAGCTCAGGTGATCCACCTGCCTCAGCCTCCCAGAGTGTTGGGATTATAGGCATGAGCCATCATGTCCGGCCACATGACATTTAATCAGGTCTGGAAAGGATAATTGAGAGTCCAAGGCTAGAATTCTGGTTAGAGACAAAGTCAGGGCTGGAATAAAACATCTTGTCTCCACATTCAAGATCCTCTGAAGTCTCCCACCTTGGACCAGGTAACACAAGACATAATAGGAAATCAAGTTTAACAGTATCAGCAATGGCAACAAGTAGAAAGACTGTCGGGTGGGTCTGAGAGTAACCAGAAAGCTTTTACAGGAAGGTACTTTGTTCTTGAAGCTCATGATTATTCATCAAAGAGACAGCTACATAGCTACTCACTTTGCTAACTGTGACATTATAATCGCCTGAAGAGGAACTGTGGCCTCTTTAGATCAGCAGTCTACACTGACCAATTCTTGGTTTAATTACCAACAGTGAAACGTCATACTGATTTGTGCTAACCAGTGTGTGTATCACGTTGGCACACGTCAGAGGAATGAATACTACATTAGGAAAGAAAATATGTGGGCGAAATCCTGCTGTGTCACTTACTGCTCTGTGACTTCGGGCCTCACCTCTGTCCCCCATTTGGGGTCTCCCTCACCGTCTGACAAATGCGGATGAAGCTGCAGCTTCCCTGGCACCTTACAAGGTCAGCGTAGGAGCATGAGGTGTCTTAAGGCACAGGTGAAGACTTTGTGAACTCTAATAGAAAATTATTCTGAAAGCCCATGATATTATTTGTTAGGGTGAGGGGAAGAGGAGCAAGCTCAGCCGGGCCGCCTCCCACTGAACTCCCTTCCACGTTCAAGGGTCTGTTCTCAGATGCTTTACATACGGGGCCTGTAGTTCTTACAACAGCCGTATAAAGTAGATGCCCTTATTTCAATTTAACAGATGTAGAATTTTAGGATCTAGTTATAATACTGGTCACAAAGCTACCTGGGAAGAAAAAAAGAGGTCATATTTGAATCCAAGTTACTCTGACTCCTAGATCCGGCAGGTTGAGCGAACCATTGTCAGACTTGGCGGAGAACTTAGGGGTCCCCTTTGCCTCTGGTAGGCTCCTTGTGTGAGCTCCTTACAGGAACCACAGTCCATGAGCAAATGGCAGATGTGATGGCCCCTCTGGGTCCACGCTCTGGTCATTTCCACTGGCTGGTGCAGGTAACACCTGTGTTTCTCCACTGTTTTATCACAGAAGCCTGGTGATCAAAGCCTGCCTTTTATAGTCCCTGTGAAACAAATTGAAGAGCAGTGTTTACAAAGACACTCCACTTGATCAGACTGCTGCTAAAGCCCTGAAGTGCTCCCGCCCTGCAGACAGCACTTATTTTAATGGCCCAAAGAGAAAGAACCTTTTTAGAAGATCAAATAAGACACCTCAAAAGAAATCTGGCTTCTTAGTCCCATGCATGAAAAGAAGCTTTTATGTTTCCATTTAAATTTTGAGAACTGTTTGCCTTTTCAGACTCCAGGGAGAAGAAACAGCTTTGTATTGGTGACCTGCCTCAAGGTAAAAATGCACACCGTGGGGTTGACTTACTGCATCAGGAAGAGTGGGGCGGCCTGGGGGTGTGGTTGGCAAGACTTGGGTTCCAGTCCTGACTGTGCCACTCACCAGCTGTGTGACCTCGGAAAAGTGAAATAACCTTTTGAATCTGCTTTCTTATCTATAAAATAGAGATTACAAATGTCTTCCTAGAAGGGTATATTAAGAATTTAAAAAGAAACAAATTTGTTTGTGTATTAGTTGATTTATAGCAGGTTGTAAATTGGTCCTGTGAACAGAAGACCATAGTTTTAGTGCCACATGTTGGTGTGTGATCTCATTTCTCAAAGTCCTCCCTCTCTTCCTCTCATTCCTTTATGACGAATCTTTGTTCCTTAATTGGAAAAGATGAAGAATTTGGGTGAGAACATCTTAGAAGTTCCTTTCAGTTCAAACATTCTATGTGCCTATAACTGATTACTTTTAGCCCAGTAACCACGAAAATTTTGGTAGTTACTACTTGACATACTTTGAAAGAAATACTTTTAAATAAGAATTCTTTGCAGATAACCCAAGAAAAGGATACCTGCCATCTATTATCTGATTATTTTAGATAAGGTTGCATATGGCCATGAATTTGCTTGATAGCACATTTTTATCTCCCCACCAGACTGTGCAATTTGAGGAAAGATATCTGTGCCTCATTCATTGTGATATCCAATAGAATCCTTACTCCATATGTATTAACTGACTGATTCCTGAATTTTTACATGAATATTTATTAGGCTTACTTGGTTTAATAAAGAAGAAACAGTTTTTGACATTTCCCTAAATGTTTATACATCTTTTAATTCAAATATCTATGCTTTGGACTGACTAATCATTACAGTGAGTCAGGAGCAGTGAATGGACCACCCAGAACACACCATCTCTTCATGTGGAATTTCTCAGTAAGGGTCATTCTGAATTTACACTTGGGAAGGAACACATGAGTATCATGCTTATGTGACTATCTCCCCTTCTACTTACCCTCTTTTTCCTGACTACAAATCCTTCAACAGCTTCCTCTTTACAACTCTGTCTAATCTAAACACCACCTGGCTTTTCCAGCTCTCTATTTAATGTCAAGTCAGCCTTGATCTTTATTGCAAAGGGCCTTCTTCAACATCCTATGTTGTAGATACAATAGAAAAACACTGGTAAAAACTTGAGAATTATTGGATTGTATTGAGGCTATCATTTCCTTGATTGAGAATAACCTGAAATTTGATGGAGAGCTGGGAGGAAAGGGTAGCATTCAGGAAACGTCCATTAAACCACAAGTGACAACAGTTAGAGTAATAAAGGGCCCTGGTTATCTTTGTGAAATCCCCAAACTGAGCACAGATAGTGGTATTTTAAATCCATACAGACCTTATCATTACAAAGGATGGCAAGGCACTTGACAAAGTCTTTGTGGTCACCATGCTACGGAGTGGCCGATGGGAAGATGAAAGAGTCGCACGGACCATTAACACTTGAGAAATTGAACAAATGTGAGAAGAAAAATGTTGACTAGTGACTCTAAGAGGAACTCTACTTTTCTCTAAAGGAACCCAAGAGATCTAAGATCAAAGAGTAGACTAGATTTTGATGTTAAATAATTCCTGTTCTCATTCACTGAACAACCTTTTTTGAGCATCCACTGCGTGTGTGACACCGTTTTAGCTCCACAGGGATCAATAAGGTGGATGACAGAGTATCTACTTTTATAACAAGAAGAACAAAAAATAGCACCTTTTTATTCTCCTTTTATCTTTGGAACCAATTTAAACTAAGACACAAATCACCTTGCAGTCACAACAGTAGCTTTGATATTAAGAAAGCTGATGGGAGAACATGGACAAATGGACAGCCCACTCTCAGAAGAGTTTGGGCAGGCAGAGCAGACAAACTTAGAAATGTTGTTAAATACCTCCATACTAGCACTATCCCCTTGTTTTAGGACAAGATTGTAATGATGGGTTCCATTCTTTGCCTTTCTGTATCTGTGCCTTTTAACATGTGGCTTTACGGGTCCTCCCTGAAAGGGGCACAGTTTATTTCTCTGCTCCTTGATGATGGCTTTGGCTACCACAACATAGAGTGTGGAAAAGGTTCTTGAGTATTTCTGGTTATGTTCTGGTACTTATTCTCTTGCCTTGAACTATGCCAAGTCCATCCTTTTGGAATATGAAAGAAATGTGGAGCATAACCAGTTTGACACAGTAATACCAACCAAAGCTAGCTGAGATCAGCAAGCTGATGCCCAAACACCTGAGCAACTGCGCCAAGTACAGAATAACTGCCTTAGCAACAGTCCAGAGTGTATCAGTGAGCCATAGGCTTATTGCTTTAATAAACACAATGCTTATTGCTTTATGGCACTGACTTTTTATTCAAAGATGTCAGATAGCTCTTTTGTGGAAATAAATAACTGGTACCTTTTCTGTTTCCATTATAGACTTTTTTTTCTGAAAGCAGGGATTATTTATGAGTTGTACTTTTTCTTCTCTAATACCTAGCAGAGAGAAGGTATATTTCTTTGTTAAACAAAATATATCCTAGATAAGTAAATGAATATTGTACTCTCAAATTAGACATTACCCAAAATTTAAATTTGTATTAAATAGCATTTTCAATACTACTCAAAGCAATCTACAAATACAGCTAAGGCAATTCTGAGCAAAAAGAACAAGGTGAAGGCATCACATTGCCTGACTTCAAATTATACTACAAAGCTATAGTAACCCAAGCAGCATGGTACTGGCATAAAAACAGACACACAATCCAATGGAACAGAATAAGGAATCCAGAAACAAATCCACATGCTTATAGTCCACTTATTTTTGACAAAGGTGTCAATAACGTACAATGGGGGAAGGACAGTTTCCTCAATAAATGGTACTGGGAAAACTGATTTCCATATCTGGAAGAATGAAACTGGAGTCCCAACTTCTACCATATACAAAAATTATCTAAGAATGTATTAAAGATCTAAATGTAAGGCCTGAAACTATGAAACTACTAGAAGAAAGCAATGGCAAAACCTTATAGGATATTGGTCTGGGCAAATTATTTTTTGGGTATGACTTTAAAAGTACGGGCAACTACAACAAAAAAAATAGACAAATGGGATTACTCAAGCTAAAAAGCTTCTGCACACCAAAAGAAGCAATTAACAAAGTAAAGAGACAACCTGCAGAATGGGAGAAAATATCGTCAAATTCTCCATCTGACAAAAGATTAATAATCAGAATATATAAAGAAATCTAACAATGCAATAGCAACAAAACAAATAATATGATAAATGCCCAACATCATTGATCATCAGAGAAATACACGTGAAAGCCACAATGAGATATTATCTCCCGTGGTTGAAATGGGAAGTATTAAAAAGACAGAAACCAACACATGCTGGCAAGAATGAAGAGAAAGGGGAACACTTATACACTGCTTGTGGAAATGTACAGTAGTGTAGCATTGTGACGAACAGTATGGATGGTTTTCAGCAAACCAAAAATAAAACTACCATATGATTTGGCAGTCTCACTGCTGGGTACATGTCCGAAAAGAAGGAAATCAGGGTATCAAAGAGGTATCTGCTCTCCCAAATTTACTATTTACAGTAGCCAATAAATGTAATCAATTGAAGTGCCCATCAATGGATGAATGGATAAAGAAAATGTATATGTACACAACAGAGTATTATTCAGCCATAAAGAGAATGAGATCCTGTCATTTGCAGCAACCTGGATGGAACAGAAGGACATTATGTCCAGTGAAATAAGCCAGGGACAGGAAGATAAAGATCGCATGTTTGCACTCATATGTGGGAGTAAAGACAATTGAACTCATGGACACAGAGTAAAATGATGGCTACCCAAGGCTGCAAAGGGAAGAGGGCAGGGAGGAAGAAATAGGAGTTGGTCAATGGGTACAAAAATACAGTCAGAAAAGATAGGCTCTTGTACGTGTTAGTACAGTAGAGCAATCATTGTTAACAATAACTTATGTATTTTTCAAAATAGCTAGGGGAGAATTATAATGCTCCTAGTACAAAGAAAAGATAAATTCCAATTACCCTGATTGGATCATTACATACTATGTGCTTGTTATCAAAATATTACATGTACCTCCCGAATATGCACAAGTATGATACTATCAATAAAATAAAATACAAAACAATTTAGCTTTGAGATATACATAACTTTTTTGTGGTTGTGGTCCATTTATTTCCCTAATGTTTCCTTAGGCTAACATTTACAATGTTTGCATACCTTATATCAAAATTTGAAGAAGAGCAGATGTTTAAGAAGTAAAGAAGCAAGTTGGAGACAAAATAAACAAGGTGAACAGGGTGCCAGTAAGCTGACCAGCTAAAACAAATAATCCATTAATCCCACTTGTCCTCCCTTTCATGGTACTACCACCTGTATCTGTAGTAAGTATTTCCAAGCTGCATTTTCAGCTTATTTCAAATGACTGTTATCTGACACTGAAAGGGTTCATGTTATTATTAGGGTAAATCCAAATATTCTATTTCTATTTGTTTGTATATATTTTATATAGGACAGAGTTGTTAGTTAAAGAGGCAGAATGTTTTTTGGCTGATATCTTACTGATTTTGTAGATAAGATTAAGGATAGCTATTGTCTTTACACAGTGTATAAACACAGCATAGTTCATATAGATTATATCAATTTACAGTTTTATAGTTATATGTGTGTGTATTGTAAATTTAATTAAAAATTTATTCTTTAGCATGAGTTTTCATATTATTCTAACCAGTACATCCACAGATTGAAGAAAAATAATTGCACCATAAAATACTAAGAAAGGGTAAAGTTTATGGAATGTATATAAAACTCCTATAAATCAACTAGAAAAAATAGCCTTGCCAAAGGAAAAATAGGGTATTTGAACAAGAAAAGAATAAAGGGACATTTACATGGTCAATAAGCATATGAAAGGTACTCAACTTCATTGTTCTGTTGTTTCCATTTTTTGTAGTCTGTACTCTTCAGAAGTCACTGATCTTTATTCTTTTTAATTATTTTGGGTACATAACAGTTGTATATCTTTACAGGGTACATGTGATGTTTTGATACAGGCACAAAATATGAAATAATCAAATCAAGGAAGTTGGGTTATCTGTCACCTCAGGCATTTATCATTTCTTTGTATTAGATACATCCCACTCCCACTATTGCAGTATTTAAAAGTATACCGTAATTCATTGTTGTCTATAGTCACTTTGTTGTGTTATCAAATATTCTTTATTCCATCTGAATATCTAATGATATTTTTGTAGCCATTAACCATCATTGCTTTATTCCCACCTCCCTGATACCCTTCCCAGCCTCTGGCAACCATCACTCTACTTTCTGTCTCCATGAGATCAATTGTTTTTAATATTTAATTCCCATGTATGAGTGAGAACATGAGTGATTTGTCTTTCTGTACTTGGCTTATTTTGATTAACCTAATGTTCTCCAGTTCCATTCATTCAACCATTTCATTGGTTGTTATTTTTTTGTGCCTATTAATATTCCTTTGTGTGTATGTACCACAGTTTGTTTATCCATTCATCCACTGATGGACATTTCAGTTGATTTCAAATGTTGGCTATTGTGAATAGTGCTGCAGTAAACCTGGGTGTGCAGGTATATTTTCAATACCCTGAATTCCCTTCTTTTTCATAGAGACCTAGCAGCAAGGGTGCTGGGTCATAGGGTAGTTCTGTTTTTAGTTTTTGGGGAAACTCCATACTGTTATCCATAGTGGTTAATTTACATTCCCACCAACAGGGTATGAGAGATCCCCTTTCTCCACATTCTTGTCAGCATTCATTATTACCTGTCTTTTTGATAAATACCATTTTACCTAAAGTGAACTTGTAGTAGTTTTGATTTGCATTTCTCTAATAATTTATGATGTTGAGCATTTTTCATATATCTCTTGGCCATTTGTATGTCTTCTTTGGAGAAATATCTGTTCGGATCCTTTACCATTCTAAAATCTGATTATTTGATTTTTTTCTGTTGAGTTTTCGAGCTCCTTATAAATGCTAGCTGGCAGTCCTTTGTCAAATGGGTAGTTTTGCAAATATTTTCTCCCACTCTGGGTTATCTCTTCCTTTTGTGGATTTTTTTTCTTTTACTATGCAAAAGCTTTCTAGCTTCATGGGGTCTCATTTGTTCAATTTTTCTTTGGCATTGTGGATATTGCTCAAGGAGTCCTTGCCCGCTCCTCGTCCATGTCCCAAAGCATTTCCCAAATCTACTCTCTTAGTAGTTTCATAGGTTCAGGTCTTAGATTTAAGTTTTTGATCCATTTTGATTTTATTTTTGTATATGGTGAAAGGTAAGAGTTTAATTTCATTCTTCTGTATATGGTTATCCAGTTTTCCCAGCACACATTTATCAAAGAGGCTGTCCTTCCTCACTGTATGTTCTAGGCATCCTTGTCAAGGATAAGGTCACTAATGTGGGAGAATGGGGACTGAAGGCCCCATTCTTGGCAAGGGAAAGCACCCCCAGAGAAAGAGGAAAATTAAAAAGTAAGCTGAGTTGAGTTGGAACCAAGAAAAGTCAGCTAGCTGACATTTAAGCTAGGCATTGCTAGCAAGCTTCCTGCCTTTTCTGAAATTCTAGCCTGTTGGAGATACACCTTAGAAACACCCCTGCTAGGTCTGTGAGTACTCTGAGGAAAAATGGTCATAGAGGAGGCTGCGGCAAAGACCTGGAAAGCTAAATTAACTGGGTCATTTCCTGCCTAGCAAACAGGCAAAGAAAGCAGATACCCACTGTGGAGATTTACATTTACCTGAGGCAGAGATCAAGCTGGGGCCCTGAGATGTATGGGCAGAAGAACTTATATCCCATATGGTAGAGGAAGATCCTCTGTGGTGGGAGGAAAATTCCTCAGTCCCACCAATTCCTCAGAGGAGATTAATGCCAGTGGCGTTTTTACTCCACAGGGAACTAGCAGAGTTTAACACCTCCCTAGAAATCTGTGTGTGTGATCTCAAACGGGAGGCTCTCCTAGTACAAGGCTCAGATTTCAGATTTCTTAAGGCAAATCAAACACTTAAGTAATAAAATAGGAGCTGATTTGCTTAATCAGAGAAACTGCTGGTGTCTTTGTTCCTTCCCTCATCTTGCCCTCTGGGCAAATAGACTTGAATAAAAGCAGAGTGGAGCAAACACTGGGAGTCATTGCTGGAATCCCACAAACAGGCAAAGGAACCCTGAGCTCTCGCTTTTAATTCTCACTCATGTCTCTTTCTTTACCATCATGTCTAACTATTTCTTCAGTTGGTCGCTGTCAGTTTCCACAGGTCTTAGCAGACCTTGCTTCTGGGGTGGGACCCTGACAACTATAGATGCGTGGATTTATTTCTGGATTTCTTTTCTGTTCCATTGGTCTATGTGTCTATTTTTGCCAGTACAATGCTGTTTTGGTTGATATAGATCAGTAGAGTAATTTGAGGTCAGATGATGTGATTCCTCAAATTTTGTTCTTTTTGCTGAGAATGGCATTGGTTATTGTGGGTCTTTTGTGGTTCTACATACATTTTAGGATTTTTTTTTTTATTTCTGTGAAGACTAAACTTGGTATTTTGATGGGGTTTGCATTGAATCTATAGATTGCTTTAGGTAGTCTGAACATTTTAGCAGCATTGATTCTTTCAATCCATGAACATAGAACATCTTTCCATATTTTTGGTGTCCTCTTCAATATCTTTAATTATGTTTTATAATTTTCATTATAGAGAGCTTTCAATTTGGATAAATTTATTTTTGTGTATTTTATTTTATTTTTACCCAGTGCAAATGGGATTTTTCCTTGGTTTATTTTTCAGATTGTTTACTGAAATAGAAATGTTATATACTGATTTTGTATTCTTAAACTTTATTGAATTTTTAAAAAAATAGTTCTAATAGTTTTGTGTGGAGTGTTTTGGGTTCTCTAGATGTAAGAACATATCATCTGAAAATAGGCTAATTTTGATGTCTTCCTTTTCAAGTTGAATACCCTTTATTTCTTTCTCTTGTATGATTGGTCTACCCAGATCTTCCAGTACTATGTTGAATAATAGTGGTGAAAATGGGCACCTTTGTCTTGTCTTCTACCTTAGAGGAAAGTCTTTTGGTTTTTCTCTATTTAGTATAGCTGTGGGTCTGTCAAAGATGACTTCTATTGTGTTGAGGTGAGTTTCTTACATACCCAGTTTTTTGAAAATTTTTATCATGAAAGGATATTGAATTTTACTGAATGCATTTTCAGTATCCATTAAAATGATCAGATGATTTTTGTCCTTTGCTCTATTTCCGTGTTGTGTCATATTGGTTGATTTGCATATGTTGAATTATCCATGTGATCCTGGAATGAACTCCACCTGGCTCATGATGATTAATCTCTTGAATGAGTTGTTCAGTTTAGTTTATTAGTATTTAGTTCAGTATTTTTGCATCTGTGTTCATCAGGAACATGGTCCTACAGTTTTCTTTTTTTGTTTTTCCTTTGATTTTGGTATCAGGGTGATACAGAACTCATACAATGAGTTTGGGTGTATGCCCTACCCTTTGATTTTTTGGAAGCGTTTAAGTAGAATTGATATTAATTATTCTATGAAAGCTTGGCATTATAGAATTCAGCAGTAAAGCCTTTTTGTCTTTGATGGGAGGCTTTTTATTACTGCTTCTATTTAATTACTTGCTATTGGTTTATTCAGGTTTTGGATTTCTTCCTAGTTAAATATTGGTAAGTTGTATGTTCCAGTGGTCATTCAGGAATGTATTGTTTAATTTCCATGTGTTTGTGTATTTTCTAATGTTCCTCTTGTTATTGATTTCTTCTTCTAATCAATTGTGGTCAGAGGAAATATTTAGTATGATTTCCATTTTTTTTTGTATATTTAATACTTGCTCTGTGACCCAGCATATGATCTAACATATGATCTATCCTTGAGAATCATCCATGAGTTGAAGGGAAGAATATGTATTCTGTAGCCACTGGATGAAATGTTCTGTAAATATCTATTAGGTCCATTTGGTCTATAATGCAGATTAAGTCCACTGTTTCTTTGTTGATTTTCAGTTTGGATGACCTGTCTTACGCTGAAAGTGGGACGCTAAGGGCTAAGGTTTCCATGATATTGGAATCTCTCTCTCTTTCTCATTAGCTCTGATAACATCTGCTTTGTATATCTGGATTCCTCAGTGGTAGGTGCATGTATATTTAGAATTGCTCTGTCTTCTTGCTGGATTGAAATGTTCATCATTATATGTATAATCTTCTTCATCTCTCTTTTTAAATAGCTTTGAAATGTAATTTATCTGATAGAAGTAAGTCTACTCCTGCTGTTGTTTTCCCTTTGCATGGAGTAACTTTTTCCATCCCTTTACTTTCAGTCTATATGTGTCTTTATAGGAGGAGTCAGTTATAAACAAAATATAGTTGGGTCTTATTTTTTTATCTGTTCATCTGTTTCTGTCCTTTGACTGGGGAGGGATGACACAGGCACTGACTTGGCCACTGGTGCTGGTGCCTCACTGGTTAACATGCACTTCAATTCTACTGGCTCTGAACCATCACAACTACAGGAATTGCTCAAGGACTGGAGCCTTTGTTGTCTGTCTGCCTTATAAATTTTGTCCAGGCCCTGGGCTACTTTTGTCAGCTGGTAGTGGGGCTAGTGGGAAGTTAGACTTTGGGGCATAGGGTTTCCTTTTTGCCAGGCTGATCTAAATGCTTCCTCGATGGGCACCAGCAGCATTTTGCCTTGTGCTGTATCCCCTGTGCCAGGGTGGCCCTAGATGCTGATGCAAAGTTCCACAATCACTTCATTCTTTCTCCTCTTGGCACACAGATTCTCTTTCTAGAGGACATGCTGGTGTGGAACCACTGGGGAATGGGGCAGGGGTGGCATAGGCAATGTATGACTGTTATTTCTGCTTCCTTGAGGGCCACTTAATTGATGTAATGTTAAAACCAAGTAGTAAAACCAAATAGTATACTGACTTTCCTGATTTTTTTTGTTCTTATGAAAGTTCTTGCTTGTGCAGATGGTCTCTGTGTGGGGGGACGATTGATGGAGGTATCTGGCCGTTTTGCTCCATCCTCTCAGGCTCAAGTGGTTTAATGTTTGTCTACTGATCTCCTAGTGATGAAGTTGCTCAAATTGCTGAAAGTTGGGTTTTAGGAAGAATTTATTAGTTTTTGATAGAAGCAAAAATATAAATAGAAAGTGAATTAGAAAGTTGAGTGAGCACTATGGAGTTAGTTTTGTAGAATGGATGAGGACAGTAAACTAGGAGTTTGTAATTCCTCACAGTGTGGTGCTGTCCCTGGGCCACAGCTTCCTTGAGCTTTCACACATGCTGTCAGTGAGTGATAGGTCCATTCTGAACATGCCGTCAAAGCACAGATACTACAGATCAAGATGGGTCTGTGTCTTAGGAAATTTCTTTCCATTTCTGTTTGGAAAACATTGAATAAATATTGTGAAGTTAAGCCACTTCTGAAGTCTTTTAGAGGTAGGGAAAAGGAAAGAAAAGCCATTTTTGATAAGATACTAAGAAATATCAAAGATATATGAAATATCTTATTTCCTTAGGATTAGGAAATTTGCCTAATAATAGTTTGTTGCCTTCAAAACATTCTCATGTTGGCTTGAAATGTTCTGATCTGACAAATATGAACTTTTCAATATAGTTATTATTTTAAATGTTATAGGAAGGGGAAGCACCAGGCCGGTGAGGTCTTCATCCAGGTCTTTGTAAACAGTTACTTATTGTCTGGCAGCAAGTGCATCACGGTGCTGGTGGGCATTTTTGTGTGTATTTTTATCACTCCAAGGTCATTTTATGGTGGGGCTTCCCTATACCTTGAACCAGTTGCCAGACCCATAAAGTAAATTCTGTTATTCTTATGGAAAAGCTAAGCTAATTTCAAGGTTTTGGTGGAAGACATTGAGCATGGTCATCATTTATTGTGCTCAGAGTCAGTCATGGATTAGTACAAGCAAAGTGTACATGGCAAACATTTAAAACATTCTAGATAGAGTTCTTCTCTTTTGGTTTCCTCACATTTAGCCCCTATAAACTACAAACTGTGAATGAAGGAATGAAAGCCCAGAGCCCAGAACTGTGTACTGCTCTGGTGGCAGAACTCTGCACTGAGCTGAGCTGAGCCATCTACAGCCGCAATCACAGTTCTAGGCTCTGACTGCTGAAGTGTTGGGGTTGGAGTAAAGTCAGGAGGTGAGGATGAAGCCCAGAGCCACCAATTTATGAGCAGCCCCCCAGTCAATGCCTCCCCATCACTATTTTTGCCCTTTTAGGTTCAGGAGGTTAATGACTTAAAAAAAAAAAAGAATTCTCAAATGATTGATAATTACAACTGAGCTTGGATACATAATCTTCTCCACTTTTGACCCCATGAAAATATAAAATGCAGAAATGTAACAAAGTGATTGTGTCCCAACTCCTTTGCTAGAATGTGTGTGCACAGGCACACACACACACACACACACACACACACTCTCTCTTTAGTTATTTACATTTGGGAAAACACTTCTAAATTCAATCCTAGATAAGAGCTTTTAAATATAAACTTTATTACCCGTCCCAGTTTTACTGAGCACTGAGCTGCAGAGAAAGCATTCAGGGATTTGGTAAAATCTGTGTGATTTCAAGGAGAAAATACACCCATAGTGAAAGATGTGGGAAGAAATCTTCATGAGCGAAAGATAGACGGATTCTTTGACTTGAAAGCTTTGTACAAGGAGACGCAGATCTACTTTTTAGCTATGGCAGATCCTGAGACTAAAAATACTGGATGCTTTACTTTTTCCTCTTTACTTCCATCCCCAGCAGAATGGCGCCCTGGTATCGGGAGCCATTTCTGTGTGGACCCGCACCACTTGCTCCCACAGGTGCGACCTGGCCATCTTGCTCACCCCCCTGATTGTGGAGCGCCATCAGACCTGAGTGAAGACAGCTGCAGTCTGTTTGTAGAGGACTGGTTATATTTCACTATTTAGATGACAAGAAACCAATAAGAGGTGGGGCAAGAGCATTCCCAGAGAAAGGTGGGCTGGGCTGCGCAGGGGTGACTCATGTCAAGGTGAATGAACTCCTAACTCCAGTATAAACTGATTCTTCCAGCAGAAATTCTCCAGGTACAAAGCGGGAAACCTCAGGGGAAGGATTCAGGACTGAGAAAGAAGTTCTCATCTGCCAGTTTCCCCCTCTGACTTATGGTTATCTCACATGAACTTTAATGAGGCCAAATGTCTCAGGCAGTTTTAAAGAACTGTATGGGAATGATTATAGATTCCATTCAGAAAGATACTCTGGATAGTCAGTTAAATCTTTTTTCTTATTAAAACTGGCTTTTTAAAAATAGGAGCTTTTTATATTTTGTGCTGTGTGACATAATCCCCCTCTCCCCACAAAAAACTTCAGAAAATCCTGTGATAAAATTTTAAAGTGAAGTGTTTTGAGAGGTAAAAAAGAATATGATGTGAGAAATCGTTTGACGAAAGATGACAAGCAGGGAGACAGAAAGACTTAAGCATACTAGCAGACGAAAAAAGCTACCAAACCTCCCTGAAACAGCGGATGTAACAATGGCCTGGGATGAGTGATTTTATTTCTTGGGTAAAAACTGTTTAATGATTATAACTTATCCATTAATTCTTTTTGTTTGAAGTATAATTCAAAACTATCAATCCTCTGAAATGAAGACAGATATTTATTAAAAATGAGAAAAGATTATAGATTTTCAACCATATAAGTCACAACAGGAAAGACATGGAGAGTGATAGACTTTCTGGGGAAACGTTTTTGTGACTCCTCATGGTGAAGGCTTGTCAGGATGACTAACCTCTGTTCCTGCTGAGGAGGGAAGGCATTTCAGAACAAATATAAAAATTTCTTTCCTAGGTAAAGGCAACCAGTTCTGTAATTTGATTCTATTCTAAGCTAATGTCTGGAATTTCAGGGGGAAGGAGAAAAAATCTTCATGGTGTTCAATAAATTAGTTTTAAAACTTGCTTGTGGGGTACGAGAGGCTCTCTCCCCTGAGGGAAGCGTTAGATTACTTGTCTCACCGCCTGGGTTGGCAGAGTTTGTGACAATAGAGAATGGCGTAGGAGCAAGACGGTTTCAACTGTGCGTCGTCAAGTATAGTCTGATGTCAAGCTGGTGTATTTAAAAAGAATTTTTCATGAAGGAAATATTTATTCAGCAGTCATGATTTTTTTTATCAGATTATATTATTCTTAATTTCAAGTATCTAGTTTTACAGAAATATCTAGCTTTGTTTAATAATCCCAGGTGATTCAGTGGCTATTCTAAAGTTATGAGCTGGTGGGGCATAAAACTCAGAGACCCTGGTCTTCCGCTGGACCCTGACCACAGCGGCCCTTCTCTCTGACTGGAAGGCTAAGGCCTGAACTCGGGTTTATGTTTAAACATGTTCAGGGTTTCAGAGTCTTATATGGTGACTCAGTTTATCACATGGTAATATTTTAGTGTTTTGTCAGCTGTAAATTATTCTAAGATAATGAAAAACTGAGTCGCACCAGGTTGTTCTCAGAAGAAGTGTCATATACCATTTAATAGACACAAAACTGCTCCCTCTTACTGCCCACTCACCAACTACTGAGGAATCTGATAGGCGCAATTTCCTTACATGATCTGAAAATGAGAAAAGAGAGACTAAGAAATTTTTAGGAATTTTCAGAAAATCATGCTATAGAACTGAATCTTAGGTCCACACTTTTTCACAACTCATAATGTTTTACGGTATCACACTACCCTCCAAACTTAGAGGGGGATGTAACAGTAATTTCAGCTATTCCCAGACAGCCTGGACAATAGGACTGAACGTTTATTTCTTTCTCTTGTATCCCAGATTTACATGCCAGGGGCTATATGGCAGCTCCATAGTCCTGGGGATTTAGGCTTTTTCCATCTCGCTGCTCTGCCATCTCTAGGGTATATTGCCTTTGTCCAGACGTTTCAAGGGCTCATCACCAGGTCTGCCTTCCTGGCTGGGAAGTGTAGGAAGAGGGGGAACACTGTTTCTTTGTATGGGATAATTACCTTTACTCTGATGCCATTGCCTTGAACTTACCCCAGATGGCCATGCCTACTTGTAAGGGAAACAGGAAAATTAGGTTTTTATTCTGAAAAGCCATGAGACCGGGTAAATCTAGGAGGCTCTATTATTACAGAGAAAGGAAAGCACAGTTATTGAAAGTAAATTGGGGACTGTCACAGGCACTTTTCATATAATGGAGTCTATCTGCTTCATTTTAGAGTGGATTCTAAGTTCCACAGAGATGTTGTAAATTAAACGAGGTTACACACAATTTGATGGCATAGTAAGCTCTAGAAAATAGTTCTCCTGACCTCTAGACTTCTATTTTATCTACATATCACATTGGCTGTATAACTTTACTGCTGTTGGTGAAAGAAAAAAAATACTGAACAAATTGGACAGGTGTCCCTGAAATGTGCTCATTTACATGCATATCACTTCCAAGGAATCTGAAGTATGTTTTGTGCTCTTCTTCCAAGTTAATTTGAAAAATACTTAAATATTTTTATATATTTGTATTTTTTAGAATGTTAATTTTTTTTAATTGAACGGTAACTATGTACATTAATGCACTTCTGGGGTACAGTGTGGGGTTTTCACATGCAATCTGAAATACTTCCATCAAACTGGTCAACACAGCCTTCATGTCATTTAGTTAATTTTTTGAAAATATATTTCTAAAAACACTTCTCTTTATCTGTGGAAATGTATTAATATTATGAGGGAATTCAGTGCAATTTCATAGTGGACACACACAGAGGCTAAGTTCTGGAATTTATTACATTGTGTATTTCATTTGGCTTGCCTGACAGATCATTGGAATTTAATTTTAATTAAAAAATATAGTGAATCATAGCCTAATAATCTATAGCCTCACACTGTCACGCAATTCTTGGAAAGCATAGAAAATTGAAATCATTCTTGGGGAATGAAAATGTTTGTGTTTTCAGCCCACAGGCCAATTCGTAATTTATTTTTGATTCTCAAAAGACCCATGCTTTGTGAACACACTGATTAAGGAAAGAAAAGGATTAATTGTGACATATTATCAGCTTTGTGCAAAGTTGCCCACCCACCAAAGGAGTGATTGAATAGACAATAGATAGTACAAACATAGTAAGCGAATCTCCAGACCAGAGTGGGACAGAGGACTACCTATTTTAGCTAAGACAAATCATAACACTTTAAATGGATGCATTGCTTTAAGCTTTATGAAGTGCTTTCCTATATGAGATGCAATTTCATCTGAGAAACAGTCCAGTGAGATAGGAAGGAGGGTGATAATTTCCTCTTATGCATTCAAGGAAATCAGTTATAGTCAAGTTTTTGAGATATGTTGATTATATTAAAAAGTAGCCAAAGGAAAAGTCATGTTTGAGTTTAATGTCTGCCTTTTGGGGAAAGGGTGTTGTGCACATACAAATGTGTCTCCCTGAGAAGGAAGGATAGATGGCGAAGCTGGAGCCACCCCATGAGGATGGCAGAACTAGAGGCCGTACCCAGCCCTGTAGCCGAGTGCTTTACAGAGCTGGACTTTTGGTTCTTTGTGTGAGGTCCATTGTTTTTAATATGGGGATTTTTAGAGTTTATATTCTGTGAGGCCAGGGTATCCATGCTAGTTGAGTTTTCACTGATTCTTTCCATCTGTATCTCTTACCAGGCCCAGAGGCCCTGCTGTCCTGCAGTCTTTGTCATGGTTCCTTATTTCTGTATCTTCATTGTTGTTCCATTTTCTTCTGGGCTTAACATTCCTGCTTTGTCATCTTGTCTCATCTCAGCGCCACTCCCAGGATCAGGAGATACAGATGTAGCTATAGATATTGACAGAGGTAGATGTCAACACAGTCATAGATGTGTGCAGGTGGCTGCTTGGTAACTACCCCTGTGCTCTGGAAGGCCATACTCTATGTGGTTAAGCCATCTATGCAAGATTTCCCCTTTGTCCTGTGGGGAAGAAAAGGAAATTTGTTCTTTTCTCTCGAGTCCAATTATTTTGACCTCTCAAGAAGTCAAACTTTGCCAGATCTTCAGAACTAAGCAAATTCCATTTCTGTCTGAGGATTAGTTCGCTAATACTTGGTTTTCTCAGTAACTAGTACTGACACTAACATTTTGTGGGAAACAATTTTTCAAGTTAAAGACTCACACTAACTTTGATTTTCCTTTGGTTCTTTGTGGCCTTTTTGGACACAATATCTCAAGATTCTCTAGGCTTAATTTGCTACCAGACTAAAATGCTCAAGAAGTAAGAAGTATTTAATTTTTAGTTATAGCCTTGGACTGAATTTCTTGCCTTCTGTGCTCTCTATGTGACTTTTCCTCTATGCTCATATCTTCTCAAACAAAGGTTAAAAGAGAAAACCATTTTTTTTTCATCTTTGTAGGCCAGTAACTTCTATGGTGCAGAATATAATAAGTATTTCCCTAGCTGTAGTTGTTGGGTGACTAGACTTCAGCCTTCACGGAGTCTTCTTCAAACTCAAAGGATCTAACTGGCTATGTCACTGCTTCCCTAGTCAAGATGCCTGCTGCCCTGGGGCCACCCTTGGAGTTGCTGGACACATCACTCATTTACCTTTGAGATAGCAGTCTGTCTTCTGCTCTCTGCTTTTCTTACGATAAGCTTAAATATCTGATCTTGGATGATAGATGATGAGGCTTTCTAGGCAGCAGCTGAGGTTTGGAATGGACAGTCCTGGTAAGAATTTTATAATGGGGGGGAGGGAGGGAGGAGTGGGTGGAGGGAGAGGGATTCGAGGGTTCACTTCTGTGGTTCATCTTACAAGGGTACAAGTGAATCTTTTTATGAGTAGAATATGAACGTTTTAACACAATAACTAAGAAAGTTACATGAAGGCTATGTT